>CAOJCQ011323115.1:0-44236 GCA_948356215.1 Stillingia texana | reverse complement strand
AAATTGCGTTTTCATTATGGTCTTACAGAACGACAATTACTTAAATACGTTCGTATCGCCGCAAAAGCCAAAGGTTCAACAGGTCAGGTTTTACTACAATTACTTGAAATGCGTTTGGATAACATCCTTTTTCGATTGGGTATGGCGTCAACTATTCCTCGAGCCCGCCAATTAGTTAACCATAGACATATTTTAGTTAATGGTCGTATAGTAGATATACCAAGTTATCGCTGCAAACCCCGAGATATTATTACAGCGAGGGATGAACAAAAAAAAATCCAGAGCTATGATTCAAAATTCTCTTGATTCATCCCCCCAGGAGGAATTGCCAAAACATTTGACTCTTCACCCATTCCAATAGAAAGGATTGGTAAAAAAAAAGAGTAAAAAGGTCGGCTTGCAAATAAATGAATTGCTAGTCGTAGAATATTATTCTCGTCAGACTTTTTCCTAACTAAAATAACAAGGGTTCGGAAAATTTTTCCCCCATTCATATATCATAGAATGGTAGGGATATTTTCATTCCTTGTCCATTCTTTACAGTTAAAGTCTTTTCTGTACCGCAGAAATTAGGAATAGAGAATCTATATCAAAGAGAGGTCTAACTGTTGGAATTGGAATAAAGGTATCCATTGTTATGTGATTTGATACATTGCGGTCGGTAACGTTGGTGAATTAAGTGAAGGTACGGAAAGAGAGGGATTCGAACCCTCGGTAAACAAAAGCCTACATAGCAGTTCCAATGCTACGCCTTAAACCACTCGGCCATCTCTCCTAATCTATTCATGTTTGCGAAGACGGCGCTCCCGTCTTTTTATGATATCTATACTGGCTTAAATCAATGGATTGGAACGACTCGAACGATCGGTCTATCTTTTTTTTTTTTTGAGTTGAGTCTGTTTTTATGTTATTTCGTACTGTACAATTTCTTTTTTGGGGGATCGTTTTCTCACGAGAGGTAATTAAAAGAAATTTGAAAAATGGATTGCTACCTATGCCTAGATCCTTTCTTTATTCTATGGATAAAGGAGATAATTGATAGAGGAAGCACCGTAAAGATCAATTTGCGAGATTTTTGGCCGATACAATAAGAACTGCTTACTTATGTCATAATATGAGAAAAAAGTTAGGAATCAACTTATGTAACAGAGTCGATCCCCTAAAGTAAAGTATTGAGCAATGGTATAGCATCAGATCCCAAAGATAGTAAGTCTTTTCTTTCTTATGAGAGAAACTCTTGTTCAAGGAGTGAGGGAAGAGCAATTCATTCATTTCACAGGCAAAAGGCCAAGGCGAGAAAGGCCCAGCGCAAGGGTAAATGCTCTTTGATAAGATGGATCTGTTTAATACGAATAATAAGTTCTTCCATTCCTCGTGTTAGCCAGGAAGTTCGAATGGCTTAGTGATATAGAATCCGATCTTTCGGAATAGAAGTAGAATAGGCTCTTCTCCTTTCCTTTAGTTTGGCGAGATAGGAATTGTCTCTAGAAGCCTTAGGCCGATTAGTTAGACTGATCTTTGTGATATAGCGTTTTTGGTCTTGTTTAGCGATTGCGCATTGCCGTGCTGTCTTCAACAAAGATCTCTGCTCTTTTCCTTACTCTAACAAGTAAGCAAGTAAACTACCTTGTGACGTATTCCAAATGCTTGATCTAAGATTGGGAGAACTCCCCCGCCGCGTAAGTAATTGGGCTTTTTAAAGTCCAATTTTGCGTCTTTGGTTCCTTGACCAAGGAGATTTGTTGCATCGCTATTTTTCCTTTTTGAAAAATGGATGCATGGGTTTCCAAGGGCCACATGATAAGGATAAGAAAGCTCTCGATCCCGGCTAGCTTCAATTAATTAAATAAATAAACCGGAAAACTCGTACTGCAACTATGCCAAGCCCGATCTTGGTTCCAATGCTGCAGAGACAGGTCTTGCTGATCGAACTAATCTACTTTAGGGATGAACCTAGCAGCCTCTTTAATAGTTATGGTAAACCAACTAGCTATCTTGCTTCCACAGCATCTGTACTTGGGTATACACTTCTTGGTACTCACACAACACTCTTTCATTTTTTTTGGTAGGGGCTGCCATTTCTACCTCCCTTTCTACGAAAAGTAATGGGAAGTCATCGGACAGATATTGATTTTGATGAACAAGACAAAAAGAGGATATATAGATTTGCGGAAGAACTCTGCCCGAGAAGCTTAAGCTTGAAAACGGTATCGTACACACTTATATTTATTTTCGTAAACAAAAACCGGAAGAAGGTTCTAGTACAGTGAATCCGATCTTCTGAATAGAAGAATGTAAGAGTTTAGCAGGACTAAGAGCAGCAAAAAGAGTCTTCTAGCTATTAAACCTGCAAAAGATATCCCTATAAGGTAATGAGATCAGGGTAAGAATACTTGGCTTACTACGCCAGGATGCTTTTGTTTAACAGAGTAAATGAAGAGAAAAGGAAGCTACCTCTTCTCGAAGCAAAAGGCTAATGAGACTAGGTACTGAAAGTCTCGAGCATCTTTCAGTTGCATGAAGAGGCCGGCTGTCAAAGAAAAGTTTAGGGTCTCGATAAGGTTTCAGGAAACCTGCATAGAATTACATGTGTGAAGCATAAGGCTAGCCTGACAGTAAAATCAGAGTTTTTGACAGGTCGGGTTCATGCCCGAGGAAAGAGGCGGAACTCATCTTCTTTTGAAGGCCGAGTTCGGGACAAAAGAGAAGAAAGATAAAGAGGCGACCAACGGAAGCTCGACTATCAGGTTTCGAAATAGGATAGTAAAGGGGAAAGGTAGAACCTGAGCTCTTCGATTAAGCACTCGAATGAAAGGGAGAGGTATAAAAGAACTCGCTTGCCCTAAAGCGGGAGAGGTATAAAAGAACTCGCTTGCCCTAAAGCGGGAGAGGAAATGGGCATTCTATCCACCTCCTTAGCTGGATTCAATGTCACCTCTGAAGGAGCTGGTCTTGCTGCTGCTCTGTTCTCCGGATCTGGAATAAGCCCTGCGCTTAGCTCGACTCGATCCGCAGTAGATTAGGTAGAGAAGAGAAGATAGCTGTAAACGACTCCGCTTTTGTTAAGCGCTGGTCTTTCATCTCTGTGCTATAAATGAGCAATGCCCGGACCTGGCTCCAGGATAGAGAAAGAGAACAGATAGGCTCTTCCCTTTGTTGTCACAAATCTTTTTTACTCAGCCGGGAGTGAACGAGATTCTGATTCCGGCCCTGCCATCTTGCTTTACAGACCGACCGCTGGAACTGATCTTTCTTATGTCGCCGGGTCGGCTACCTCTCTCTCTTATCACGGAATCTTCTTATACGAAGATAGACGAGTTGGACAAAGAGAGGCAGGAACGAGATCTTGTGGGATGAATCCTTCTTCCTATTGTTATAGCTTTGGTCCGGAGATGGCTTGTGACTTGTATAGAGAGGGTATGCTGCTACGATGTGGTAAGATGAAACTGACCATGCTCAACTTCGATCTAGTAGGGGCAGTCCCTGTGTTCGTTCAATGCTTTGCCGGTCAAAGAGATAAGATTTTTCTAGTAGTACAGCTGACTTCACACTAAGACATAATAATGCCCGAGAACATAGTAATAGAATAGGAAATTGCCCCTTCGTCTTAAGTTAAAAGACGGTTTTCAAAGCAAGAAGCAAGTGGAAAAACGGCTTCTTACAGTGAATCAGAAAAGGAAGAATGCGCATGTAAAACGAACCCAATGTCCTTCCCGCAGGGGAGTCAGTTGAATGTGGGATAATTGCTGCAAGCCCTTCTCTTTAATAGCAACCGATTCTAGCAGCTTAGTCTTGCAAAGATGAGGTTTACCTTAACAATGTCTTGGTTGGAGCTATGGATGGGGTATGCCTATGATCTGTCTATATGGCAATTCCGCACTAAATACAGCCCTTTCTTAAGGCAGTTCAGTTGCTTTGAGATGAGCCCACAATGCCAATGGTGAAGGAGCTTTCTGTCTTTCTGGGATCAGTACTTTTTTATGAAAGATTCTCGAAAGCGAGTGAGAGGTATGCAATTCCCAGCGCAGATTAAAGTAAGCCAAGGAGCACTTGCCTGACTAAGCTTGTTCTCTGTCCGTGGGTCAGGAAAGTCAGAAGGCTAGCAGCCTATTCTACCAGCCTTTATTCTGTCCCCAAAAGCAAGAGCGGATTTAGCAATCTAGTTGTCATCAAGACAGAATGCCTCTTTTCTTTGCAGGAGTTGAAAATTACTTTTATTAATATAATAAAGGTAGGAATACGATTGACTTTCCTGGGATTGGTGTGTGGTAGTCTCAATTCATTCCCTCCTCAATGCTAAAAATCGTTAGGCCGACAATTGATAGTGCTAGCACAGGAAAAGGAACGTATGCAGTAGCAGTAGGAGGCACCTATCCTTGTTTTAAAAGTAGCAGTCATAATAGCAAGATGAGTAGCAGGGGAATTATAGGAAGCATCCCATTTTACATTATAAAGGGGGTGAACGCACTACTAGTCGTAGGGCGGAAACGGTCTAACAATAACTCATGAACTGAGGCTAAGAAAAAAGATTCGAAATCGGAAAATCAGAAGAAAAAACTTCTATCGCAGAGATGTTTAAACGAGTGGTTTTCCCCGCTACGCCCCTTTCAGGCTGGTTTGTTTAGTTTAACCGAAAAGAGGCCTTAGGTTAGGTGTGCAGTAGAGGTTGAGTAATTTAGTTTGAAATGCCCTAATGAGGTAGTAAGAAGGCTTACTCAAGATCACTAGCTCCTCGAAGCAGACCAGAGAGACCTAGTCAAGGAAGAAGCCGAGAGAGCTACTGCACTAACTAACTCGGGAAAACAAGAACTCTCTTTCTAGAGCTACGGATCGGGGGGCTACTCAACGCCCACTAGGGTCCCCTCTTTGAGAAGCTCCTCTGAGAAGTTCAGAAAAGAGCTACTTAAGGACCAGCATCAAGTCAGTCTTTCCTTTCCTCTCCTTAAGAACTCGGAGCTACCTGGAAGCCCTAACTCCGAACTCTTTACTCATTAGGTGTACATGGATTCCGCTCTTCCCGAAGCCGAAAAAGGTTCTGTTCTGAAAGAGCTCGAGCATAGTGTACGAAGCGAAAGGGAATGAGGGAATGAAGGCTGATAGGTTGAGCATACCTTACACGAGAAGGAGAGAAGAGGCTCGTACAACAAGTAGAGGGTTGAAGAGTGGAAGACCCTTCGTGTAGCCTTCTTCTATAAGAAGCTGCGACGAAGCGAATCTCTCATCTGGAACCCTCTCACTGCCAGCTTGACGGCTTGACTGCATTACCTTCGTCACCTTCCCTTTGTCCCTTAACTGCTGACAGTAATTAGCAAGTAATCCCGGATTTGGGTTTGTATCGTGCAAAACATCATTTCAGGATAGGAATGAACCCATTTGCCGACAAGCTCTTACTGTTCTCGCCTTTTTCGCTGCTCTAGATGCTATCGAATCAGAGTTTCCTGGAGGGACTAATAGAGGGAGAAATCGGATTGATGCAGAGACAATAAAAAGATTATTCGACCATCTTTTCCTAATGCTAAGCCCGAACGTCCCGGTGCCCTTCTTAGTTAAGCTTCGCACTCGCGGGTTTCTGAACGTGAACAATTTTCATTGCCAATTTCATAGCCTATCTTCTTTCTCGATAGAAAGCATGTCCTCTTCGAGTTCGAGGGAAGGGCGATAGCTTACAGTCTCCTCCTCAGCGGATAGTCTGACTTCTGAAGATCAAGGGTAAACTTGCCTCTCTTCGAAAGAGAGTATGCTCTTCTTGATGCAGACGATGGAGTAAGGAGAGAATCTTTCAAGCCGAGAGTTTTGACAATTTAAAAAGAAATCCACTAGGGATTGGTCGAGATTCCAAGATTTTAACTTGTAAATATATACCACCAAGTGGTAATACCTCAAAAGGAGACCACAACAAAACGGACAAGATAAGATTGGTATCTTTCCGAGTGACCTTACATTAAAAAAAAAAGGGACGTTGAATAATTCTGCCAGGGACATCTGTTCTAAAAAGGCAAGAGTACAGTACCATCGAAGGAAGGCTAGCCAGTCCTGAACCCAAGATCTAAGGGACAGACACTCAGTGAGATCTTTCAACTCCGAGCCGACCTCGTCCGCTCGGAAGTCGAAGCTCCTGAGCTATCGTTTCCTCTCTTTCCGAATAAATGAGATGAGGTATCCACGAAGATAAGGGTGAAGAGCAAGACCACGACCAAACCACCACTCCAGGGGTATACTGCGACGTGTAAACTGGACATAGAGTCTCTCGAACTGAGAGCCAATCAATTCGCGAAATAAGCCGCCGCCGCCGCAGCACCACCGACCCGACCGTACGTATGGTGAGCTCTCAAAAGAGCTCTGATAGAGATCCGACTGAAATCCTTGCTCAATCCTCATATCCGAAACATCTTAGGCAAAACGGATGAGCCTTTATTTAGTTTAGATTTAGTTGCTGAATTAATCTTCCACCCTTAGTATAAGCTATAAGATCAGAGGCTATTCAAGATTGTTTATATCCTTTTTGTACGCTAGGTTGTATAAGGAAGAATGAATCTATGATAATAAAGGGGAAAGCTTTTAGAGGATATAAAAGTGGACCCTAGCTAGAAGGTAAAGAGCTTTTACTTCCTTAGCCAATGGATAAATAGAATGAGGTACTATTTGACAGCTAGCAAGGGTTTAGGATTAATCGACTCAAGACGGAAGAAAGTTGGTCTATCGGTTCACTCCTTGATTCGCCTATCGGCTCATACCGTAGTTGATTACCCTGGGACTCAGATCTACTAATTACGTCATTTTGTTTTCTATGACTGATTTCAATGAATGTGTGTGAGAGACGTGTTCCGATGATACCACCTGTCTCCAAGGATGCTAAAAGTACTTCCAGGCATAAAGCATGGTACCCATTCAACAAAGAGGCTATTGGTGACCTTATTCCTATATAGATGATGCCTTTAGATCCTAGGCATATGAAAGCCTTCACAAGAATTGCATTACCTAGTCCAAAAAAGGACTCTCTCATCTATGGCTAAAGAGGTTCTGACCAGAAGCGCTGGTAGAAGATTTCTACCACGTTCCCCCATTGATCTATAGTAATGATCATTAGCGGGTAGGCTTTCCAAAGACTTCGCACCTTCGCTCGCTTCGCTAGCTAACTACTAAAAAGTCTAACGCTACGCCTATTAGGTGTAGAATGAATTGTGTTAAGCATATAGCTTTCTTCTGAGCCGTCTTTTGACCATGATTGAGCCCTGCAGTGGTAGAACCTAGTAAACCAGACGTATTCCTATAACCTTTTTAATAGCCATCCTTCTCTTATGATATTTCGTCTTTAGTTAGCCTCTGACTCCGCTTGCTACGGGTCACTGTATTTCCACTACGAGACCGATGCCTTAGTAGTCGTCATCTGCCGAGATGAGATAAAGAGCGTAAGAAAAGCATGAAGTTTACTTACTGCGTAACCTAAGGCGAGGCTTGAAAGCGGTTTAAGGTTAAGGTAAGCGAAAAGGAAAAGGGCTAAAAAACCGGGCAGAGGGGACTTTTGGGCACACGGAAAAGGGGAAGTGAATGGAGGGTGCTTCTCAAGCTGCCTATTCTGTGCGTGGGTTAACTATTGATTCAATTGCGCAAAGAAGCCTAGTTGTCCTAAGAGCTGATTCGAGAACTTGCTTATTCCTTTTTTTTAGACTATATATATCCATAGCCTTGCCCTTCTCCTCCTTCATCGTCCTTGGTCCTTTCTTTCTCTTAGCTGCGACTTCCTCTCTATTCTATACGAACGAAATTCTTTTTTTGTGGTTTGTGCTGTAATAAGAAAGATGTTGCTATTCTACGATGTGGCGTTCCAGAAAGACTCACTTATTTCTCATTCACACCGACCAGCTAGTGCGCTGTCACTTGGTATCGGATCTTTTCTAAATGATGAAGTTCGACGGGTACTCCTAAAACTTCTATCTACCAACGTCATTCTTTCTTTATCTTTCATAAGTCAATTTCCCACGGTCAAGCCTAGTGGAGCTCCTAGTCCGACAAGACTAGCTTTGACCACGAAACAGAGAACAAGGCTGAAAAGAAGCTTTCTTCACTTTGACGATCCGTGGATGCGTAGTTTGAAAGTCTTTCCACCGGAACCTTTTTTCATTAGAAATGGCTTCAGACTCGACCTGAAAGGTGCCAGTTACATCTATTGGACCAGACGGAAATAAAAAAAAGCTTTCTTTTAGCGGGTTCGACGTATTCTTTTGCTTGAATTCGACTAGATCCCTTCCCGCCTAGTAGTTCTCACTGGTAGGCTACCGGGCAAACTCGGTGGAGCCGCTGGTGGTTCTTTCTTTCTTTATTCATTCCACTTTCTGTAAACCCCTGACTCTGTGTCTCGCGCTTTTCAGCCTGAATTCCATTCCCGTAATTCTTTTATGAAACTACATACCTTGCCTCAGGGAACTACACTAATGAGGAATATCATATCCTACCAGGCACGATCGAAAGGATTTAGGGCACCTTACTTATAAGGCCCGGACTTGCCAATACGGATGAGGGACGACCCAGAGGATATCCGTGCAGAAGCAGAAGCTCGGTACGAAATGGCGACGGAAAAACTTCAGGGGGGAAACGCAGCACTGATGTCTGCAAATGCAAAATAAATGGAAGGTCCAGCTGGAGAAAGCAAGGAAGAATGCTCTTCAGCTTACTTTTGACGACCTAAACCAGAGGATCCTTGCTCAATGCAATCTTATTCAAACTATGACAGAAGAATGTGAAAGGCTAGCGATTGAGTGCCAGAGGCTGAAGTTCGAGGATGAGTCCCTCCATGGCAGTTCTATTATCGAAGATTTCCTTGCGCTGAAGAACCCACTTGACGCTGGCTTCGATATCGATAATAGGCGGATCGACCCGCGGGAGGTGTTCGAAGGAGCTGCTCCTGAACCCAAATTAGCCAGTCAGGATCTTGTTGATTTAGTGAATATAACAGGTTGAGTCCATTGACTTAACCCAACCGGTAGTGAAACCCAAGAGAGAGGCCTTATCCCACAAGCAGACGGAATCTAAATGCCAGAAGCTACGCAGGAACAGTAAATAAAAATTACTGAGGTAGTAAGGTGGCTTAGCTTACAAAAGGAACTGCTGATCTATCTTTTCTTTATATTTAGCCTTAAACACAAACACATAATATATATTCAGAGTTTACCTAAAAAAAAAGCAACTAGAACGAGTTCGATGACGGGCTGAGCCTCACCTCCTCGAGAACCGGAACCTAAAACTAGTTATCTAGAACTTATCAGCTTCATTTTCTTTCTTTGATCGAACGGCAACATCACATCTGAAAGATGAGAAGTCGAAAGCGCTAACAGGGGAAGGCCTTCAGGCACTTTCAAGTCACCTCGAGCGGGCCTTAATGACTGACCGAAGGCAGAAGGCATTGGTACGTACTGACTCGCCTGCGCTTGGCGAAGGGATATAGGCTTTGTGCCAGAACTGATTGCACTAAGGCAAGCAACTAGTGAAGATGCCGAGAATCGGCCGATCGTCAGTCCCATTAATCCATTTTAGTGAGTTCCGCTCTACAAAAAAGGGTTGACCTTCTCAGCCTTCTCCATCGTCTACAACAGGAACGAGCTCTTTCAATGTTTAGTTTACCAGATACGTTCTTGCTACAAGATCCCAGTGTTAAAGGTTTGGAATCAATGAATCTCCTGGAGTGCAGCATACGTACGATTAGGTAAGGCAAAAGAGTGAAAGCACTTCGCGCACGGTGGAATGTTCATCTCCAACTGAGGTTAAGGCGTGATTGACCTCATCCTATCAAGGGGAAACTGAAAAAAGGGCTTGATGCAATCAAGTTGACAAGGATCCGGAGATGGGTAGTAAGAAGAATAAGTATGCGTAATATTAATCATAAACCAAGACAATTTGGTAGATCAATGGCAACCCCTTTTTCCTAACCTTTGGTTCGAGCCTAAAAGCTTTCCAACTCGCGATTTAACGAAGAAAAGGAAGAAGAAGAAAACAAGAAATAAAGATCCACCACGAAAGAATAATACAAAGAAAGAATAACACTACCTAAGCGAGAAGAGAAAAGGAAGAGAGCCGGGTACATTTGATCATGACGACGAAGCGAGTTAAGGTTGCCCTAAAGGAAGGGTAGCACTGAACTGGCAAAGAGAATGAATGAGATTCTGGGGCTCCGGTTCCATCGATTTTTACTTAATAGAAAGAGGTTGCAAAAAAGGAAGAGAATGGATCCACTCAAAAAACTTTGTTCGGAATCTAACTCAGAGAGGCAGTCCCTCGTGAGTGCTAAAGCACCCTTTTTTCTTTCTTTCGAAGCCTAGCTTGTGTAGCCTACGCGAAGCAAGCCTACACTGGGCGATTCACTACTCAAATTGCTTGAATATCAAGTAACAGTCGCTAAAGCTGTAACCAGCAAGCAAGGTAGAAGCTATGGTTGCTTAGGCCATAACAGCAAGCAGGGGGTTTCGACCAAGCAGTAGTCGCATATGCCAAACTAGCCCGCATCGAGCAAGTAACGGTTGCTTAAGCCGTCACCAGCAAGCAAAAACTTGTGGTGTGGATGGGGATTAAGAGTTCTTACGAGAAGATGATCCAGCACCCGACTAACTAACAAAAAGGGCTTGCTGCCCTAAACTAAAGGTAGCTTGCTTACTTTGGTGGCTCCTCGGAGGTAAGGTATATAGGCTCGCTTTGAAACATGGTCCTATGGGTCTAGAACAGAATCAAGATATAGAACAGCATCCCCATCTGCATCCCATGAACCCTATGATTTGTGGCACAAGCAAGCGTCTTTGGCATACGAATACGCAGCGTCTACATCGTTTGAATAAAGCAGGGCTTCTTCCCCCATTGTCTAAACGAAACGACGAGTGATTCTTTTGAGTTGAATAAATGTTTTTTCTGTGAGCTTGCCAAGCACTGTTCCTTACCTTTTCATTCAATAAAGATGAGTTCATTTCCTTGCTTTCAGTCTATTGGGCCTAGAGGACTGGGAATTGGTTCACTCACATAGTCGCGGATTGAACTTAAACGTTAGCTTGCCGGCCAGTAATGAAGAAGCAACGGACGCTATTCGTGGACAGATAGAGGAAGAGTTTACAGCCTTTATCCTTTCCATTGCATACCTTCTTGCTCCTGTTTACCGTACTATTTATTAGCTGTACTTCTTGATAAATGAGATAAAGTGCTTAATGATCGACCTCTGAAACAAGATTTTAGAATAGGATACAGCTCTGTCTGACTCCTCTTTGATACTCCAGAATCTCTTCATATAATGTTTTTCTATCTTTCATTCTTCTCTCTTCTCTTTCAACCCTTGCCTCGGCTTCAGCTAAGCATCAGAGAAACCGCCAATAAGTAAGCCATATCTAAGGAGCTCTAAAGTAAACCCAAGCTAAGTCAACTTAGCTTAGCTCGAATTTGATTTCTTACTCCAGAAAAGACAGACTAATCTTAAATAATGCGCACACGTGAAAAAGGCTTACCCCTTCAAAAAGGCTGACTCTTCCAATCCAACGTGAATCAAATCAATAAGTCGCCTCTTGTTATCCTACCTTCAGAGCTACCTACCCCATTTTCTCTCTTCACTTGAGTGAGTCATGGGGGACTGAACGCTTTCTTAAGGTTGCTTGCAATACGGGAAGAGTCCCTATATTTCCCGAAACCTTCCCTCTTCGTTCTATGGTAACATACGCTAATTAAGTTGAAGGGACTCAGTCTTTAGGAGCTATTTACTTTCCGTTGGATTTTCCGTACTTTAAAGTGGAGTCAATTCCTCGAAAGAAGCACGAGCGTCTGAAAGCAGGCATGCTTTGGGATACGCCTATGATCCTATGAAGTGAAGACTTTCTGGGCCAATCGTGACCTTGATTGGTTCGAAAGGTGCGTGGGAAGGTATTTACTGGCTTCCCTTCCAGAATTTACTATTAATTTCAGTAGGATTGGAATAGTGTAAGAGGGTGGGGGGAAGAGAAGGATCTTTGCCAGAGGCCATTTTTTTTAAATCAGAGGGCCCGTACCATGATTGGTTGATGGAAATTCTCCGTCGTTTACCGACCGATGGTTTAATCAAGAGAGAGGGACCTTTGTCCCGGTTAAAAGGTTCAGTGATGTTTATTATTGCTATGATGAACGCTACGGATCGGTGGCCGTTAACGTTGTTAATGGCAATCATGGCAATTTCTTTGGACCTACCTTGGCAAGTTCCGTGTCCAGACTACATCATGGGGGTAGAAAACTTTGTCAGTGCTACCCAAGCCGGCAGCTGTCTGCTTTGTAACTGGGCAACCTCTCGGATACTACTCTTCTTGTCTTGGCCTTTGTTCACACTATCACATCATATGGTAGTGTGGTTGGCAGCAGAGCGGCTTTATCCCGGTCGCCGGTTTCAGGCCTATGCTGTATTAGGTGATGACATTGTTATCGCGGGTTGCTTCTGAGTATGCGAGTGTGTTAGCGGATTTGGGACTCACTATTTCTCACCAAAAGTCCTTGATCTCTAACACAGGGGTCTTTGAGTTCGCTAAGATATTCTTTGTGCGAGTGAGGGTATCTTCTTTTCGGTCTATGCGTATTCGCTTAGCCTTTATATTATAGTGGTAAGTTCGATTTGCTTATTTCTTCTAAGAGCTTTCCCAGCTTGGTTTTCTTTTTTCCTTGATTGAAAGACTAAGACCCGATGTATGAGGTTACGGGTCTAGAACCATTGTCGTATGGTGAAAGTGCAATGCCTTCGAAGCCGGTAAGCAGTCCGGAATCATTCCAGGCTTTCGATCTAGTCCAATCGTCGTTGGTCCCTTTCGTTGAATCGTCATTTGCTTTTGTTTGAGAGTGAGACTGAGACTAAGGTGTGAGTGCGGGGCTCTTCTTTTGTTTTGAGGTTTATCACCATCATTCGCCTATCGGTTAGCCGGAGAAGATAGCCCTATCGTCTAAGTAAGCGGCTTTTCCTTTAGCCTTTTTAATTGAAACCCCAGATCAAGAAATTTGCTTTCCCTCATCGAGTTCAGTTCCTGATCGCTGGACTATTATGAAAGGGCGTCGTCGAAGAAAAGCCCAATGCCGTTAATACAAAGCCCTGTGTCGACCCATCAAGAAAGATTTTCGCGAGCGCCATTCTTTTCTCTTTGCTACCATCTAGCTTACTGGACTAGTCAAGGGGGTAAAGCTCTGCTCTAGAGTAGAGGCCAAGTCCTTGAACTGACTATGAAAGAGTCATGATTTGACGGCCAAAAGACATGGCAAAGTCCTCTCCACAAGAGACTACCCGTTTTTTCTTGACAACGATCAATCAGCCTGTTTCTGGAAGTTGCACTAACAGCTTGCAATCAGCAATGCCGCTATTTAGCCGAAGCCGGGATCATTCATGAAGAAGCCGACCAAGGTCCATTCGACTCGACATCCTGGAGAGTCTCAGTCTGACTGAGCTTACTTAAGAAAAAAAGAAACCGATTTTGAAAAGCAATCATTTCATGAGGTTTTATTGGACGACTTCATGGCAGTCGATCCTCTTCAAAATTGAAATAGTGAGTTAGGGGAAAAATAAAAGATGAATCTTCGTCGGTGACTTTGAAAAGCTAAGCCTCTATATGCTCACAGCATATAGAGAAGTAGCTACCATTTTAGAGTCAATAAGTAGGAGCTTCTTATGTTACGATACGGAAGAATGAAGAGTAATGATAAAAAGGCTTTCTCTAAGGTCCAGTTTTTCCCGTGCTAGTTGAAGTACGGATGGATGCTTCATTTCACCCAAGCCAAGATGGTGAATCACTTCACGCGCTTTCGAGACGCTTACTACCTTAGCCTACTAGTTAATCTTTTGGCTTTTGGCCATCGATCTTTCACCATATTTCTATTCAATTCTCGACGATGAATCGAGTAAGTAATAAAATATGTGTATTCAACTGAGGATTCTTTATCAATCAAGAAGGCGGCAGTCGGTCTAACTGTGCAGGACTTCAATCCCAAGGAGTCAAAGATATTTTTAAAGACCTTGCGCAAATTACCTTCAAACTCTTCAATCGCCTACGAATCATCGTAAGTAAGAATAAGATCATAAAAGTAAACCACCAGAATGATGTGGTCCCTTCCTTTCTCCTTTTAACAAACACGGAGTGATCGGGGCTACTCCTCTGGAAGCCAATTTCAACTAGAGCTCCACTGAACCTCTCAGCCTTAGGGGATGAGAACATATATATATGGCTTTTTTTTAGTATACAGACCTTTCCTTGCTCCTCCTTAATTGAAAAACCAGGAGGCGGAGACATATAGACCTCCTTGTGGAGATCCCCGTGCAGAAAAGCATTTTATTCATCCAGTTGATGAATAGGCCACCCAACAGATAGGATCACCCGTACTGAGTTCAACTTCGCTACTGGTGCAAATGGGTCTATGTGTTGAAGTACAAGCCTGAGGGTTCGATTCCTCAACCTATCGATTGAACTTCTCGGATCCTCTTTAATTGATTGAATTGATTGAAAAGGGTGACGGCCGATTGATATGGTTAAATGTCACGTCTGCGGTAAGACTGACTTCAGGGAAGCGGGCTGAAGACCTCATCAACCCGAGCTAATTGGAGTAAAGAGGAAGACGAGTCTCACATCGAAAGAGGATTCCGTAAAAACAAATCCTTTTTTCTCTTCTTGATAGGGTGGGTCGGATTGCCTCCTTTTCTTTCCATGCAAAAACTATCTTGTCTTGTGATCGCCTCGGTTCTCTCTCTCGCAACAAGGCTAAGGCTTCGAGTCCTGATTTGGCTATCGCCTTCTTAACATATCGCAACTATGGCTATTTATATCGCTTCGGCGTGCCTACGCTCTTACGCTTACGTAAAGTATACGTCACTGTTTATATCGCTACAAGGGAGCGGAAGACTTGAAGCGAGCCTATATAAGATAAGAGTAAGAGCTACATACTATAAGCGAGTTACGTTTACTTATAGAGTTCTAATATAAGCGAAAGCTACTATAGAGGTTTGTAGATGCTCGACTGCAAGCAAAGGAGAGAGACAGGAAAGAAAGGAAGCAGGCCGGCTTGCGAGCGATGAGCAGCTCGTAAACTCGCTCCTGCCCTCCCTATGAATGTAAAATTTCACCATGCCTTAATTGAATAGCGGATGAAAACGAGACTCAGTGGCCTTCGAAGGAAAGCTCCTTAACATCCGAAGTAGAATGCGTAAAGGATGGGTAAAGGGAGATTGGCTACCCCATCACAACCTATGTAGGCGGCGCCTTACGGTGAACGGTGAAAGGCCCGCTCTAAGAAAGGACTGTGAGTCTTGCCAGTTCGAAAGTGCCTTCGACGGAAGTCTTCTAATTCGCTCACATTACGATCCCTTTCAGGAAGGAGAACCAAGCCATGAAAGCTTCTATCGTCTAAATTCCGAACTTTACGAAACGAGGCTAGACCAAGGCAGAAAAAAGAGTTAGGCTTCAACTGATACCCCATCTAGCGACATCTTTGGCGGACGATTCAGGGCGTATCACCTAGCTAACCTGGAGAAGGAAGAAAACGGGCTCGATAGCGCTATGAAGGGCTTGACCTCTCTTCCGATCGTGCTCAACTATTTCATCTGTCCTTAATAAGCGCTTTCAGTAGAGTACGCTTTCTAAGATAAGCTCCTTGCATATGATTCTATTAGAGAGGGGGAAGAAAGGTTCTCAAGATCTACTAGCCACTTCTTTTGGCTTTCAATATGGATAGGAGGATTCACTTGTTGAATCAGACGAAGTAGGACATCAGCGGGTGCAGGTACTCGATTCGAAGCAAATGTGGCTGGACGCCGCACTCCTGGCACGCACCTAAAGGTGCTTTTTTCGCGTACTCTTTTTCATGTGTGATTTTCCCTCAAGGGTAGGAATAGGGATGTTTTTAGTACAGATCTTTTAAGCAAACTACTATTAAGAGTATTTGATTCAGGATCATCTGATTTGGATGAGCCAAATCCTTTCCATTGCCAGTCAAGTCTGCCATTCAACAAGCCCATGCTGTTGTGGTCATCATTCTTTATTATTAATAAACGGGGATTCAAATAATCCATTGCTCCGTTGACTCTTTCAAGCCTTGCTTAACTCTTTTAGCTTATAGTATTCCTAGTTCTAATCAATACGTAAAAATGGAGATTAGAGCCTTGCTCCTTCTATCTCCTTAGGCTCATCAAGGAGGACTCGCTCTAGATCTTCATTTTCTTCTGCTTATAGGATAGGACCTTCAGGGAGTTCCTATTACAGAAGAGGACTCTTACAGGATGCTTTGCATACAGACTAGTTGCATCCCTTAGATGGCCGCCTTCTTCTTGCCTGTCTTTCTGGTCGTAACCAACTTGTTATTTTCCGCTTAGAGGCCTCGCGAGCATTGTGCCAGTACCCATGGTTAGGACTAGGAATTTATCCTCGGTTCGGCACTACACAGGTAGTCTCTGACCATCTCCCTATGATATATGACTTGAGTTGCTGATAGATGAGTAAATTCTATACGGGCGCCGAGTGAAGGACTCGTGAGTCTTTTAGCACGGTTTTCTACTTTTAGAACTAGAAGTAGAGGCTCCTCCTAAGAGGGGGGAAAGACAATTCTAAAGCATCCTTAGGGAGAGCGTAGGGAGTCAGGGCATTAGGCTTAGGCGGGAAAGGAAATCACTTCCGGGCCGGGCTTAAGGGAGTTCAGCCGAGGGGAGGCAGAGAAAAAGCAGCCATTTCATCGGTTGTCGGAAGAGCAGTAGGTCTTGGTGCTTGAGTCAGTCCGTGGTCAGCAGTGGATTAGGTAGAATCGGGCTTCAGTTGAAGCTCCTGTTCAACTGCTAAGAAGAATAGCTTTTCTTTTCTCTAGATCGAATGCGACTGGGATTGAGGTACGAAGTCACGTGGTTCAGGCTCCAGGGGAATGCTTTTTAAGCTCATACCAGGAAATGGAATATTAAAAATTCTTCCATTAGAGCGAGTTCGGTCAGATCAAGCTATTCAAGCAATTTTGGCTTGGGACAGTTTCACAGGGGCGTAGCGAGCAGAAAATTACCTATAAACTAAAATATGTAGATGATACGACTGATGTTTTTGAATCAGACGTTGTTGCTCAACCATCTGCTTTACTTTAGGTGGTGGAAGCCCATAATCGAGAGTACCCATAGGCAAATAAGAAAGATAGTACCTAGTTAGCTCTATAAAGTTGTCACTGGGAGCTCCTTTCGAGTTTTGACCCAATAAGACTTTTCTGCGCTGGGTAGTACCCATAACTTGAACTGGGCATTATAGGATAGGGCCGAGCCGAGTTCAAACTTTCCTGCGGCTCGGATGAGTATTCTTAACAGCTGTACTAATGCCGTTCGCCTTTGGTACTGTCGTAGTACGACAGTAGAAACAAACGGCTCTGCTCGCGACGACTCGACTCAAACGAGGCCCCGCGCCGCGCTCTATCTATCTGCTCTATCAGCTATCAGTTGGCGCCACGCTACTTCAGTTGACAAAGGCTAACACTATCAAGTGATCAGCTGGCTTGTGTAGCCAATGAGTTCAGTCGTTAAGCTACACGTTGGGCGGAGCAAGCCTACACTAGGTGAACAGCCGGTTACTACTAAATTAAATGAAATAATAACTAGTGGTGAAAAAGTACCAAAACAACGGAAGCCTACATCCCACTACGGAAAGGTTCCCTGTTCCTATGAACATGAGTCTATTTTTGGTCTAACCTTGAGTCAATAGGGTCAACTACACCAAAGTGAAAACAAAACTAAAAAAAAGCTATTAGTGGGCTTGTTTGTTCAACTACTATTGCAATACTGAAGGTCGCCCTATAAGTACAAGTGGTCGCCCTACCACTCTCAAACTCACTACTAAAGAGTTGGGTTACGAAAGTCACTGAGCGCGCCTTTGGTACTTCAGTAGGGCTTGCATACGAAGGGCTTGCGGGGCGAACGGCATTCTGTTGTACTACTAACAAAGACTAGCTGTACTACACTACAACTACAGTAGTTTAGTAGCGCCTTTTGAATCAAATAGGCGAAACCTTTCCGAAAGGCGAACAGCCGGCATTGCAAGCAAATAGAGAGCCTCCGCCCGTTTGAGTTGCATTATTATAATTAGAATATAAATAGATATAGAATATATAAATATAATATTCTATATCTATCTATAAACAATAAGATAATCATTTTTTTTTTTAATTCTTCATTCCATTCCTGGGAAGAGGAAGAAGCAGATAGAGCAAAGGCCCCCTCTTTCCGTCCGCTCTTCCCGAAGTGAGCGAATTGCGTGTAGAGATCCGTAGGGGCTTATAGTTTAATTGGTTGAAACGTACCGCTCATAACGGTGATATTGTAGGTTCGAGCCCTACTAAGCCTACCACCCCTTCTCTTCACCCGATACAAGGCAGTCGAAGTTCCCGCCACCCCGCAGATCTCAATGACGCGACGGCACCTGGAACCACACTGCTGCCGCTGCCCTTCGGGCGCGCCTCCTACGCTTACCACTCACCCACGCTCTTCCCGAAGGGACCTTCGGGCAATACGGCTTTCGTAATACGCGAAGCAGCTGAGCGTCTTCGATCGCTATATTCTTGCGATAGCGAAGGCGTGGTTCATCCTCTAATATAGAGTAGATGCGAAGGTTCGGATCGAAGATCTTCGCGAGACGGCCCATGAATCTCGAGAATCAAGCGTGGGGCTTGAAGACCCTACCGCATTCCGGCCCCGGGGCCTTCAATTGGTCCTTTCTCTCTCCTCTTTCATCAATGAGTGGTGAGTTTCCTTTCTCTCCTCTAGGTAGGTACGTACCTCTTGGATGTAGGACTTTGTTCCAACAGCTGCCACACGTGAGATCCTGATCGTCTTCTTCCCAGTGTTGTTGCCTGCTGCTGGGGGAAAGATTCAAACCAGGACCGGATAAGGTCAAACTCTGGGCGGGCTGCCAGGTTTCGCCTACGCTACGGTTTCACAAGATTGAACCTTTTTTGTGAAACCGAGTTCCAGAGGAAGGTTCAATCTTGCCTGGGACCGCCTCGTCTATGTACTCGGCGCCTCCCCCGATTGCTTGAAGATGCACGCGCGATATGATATGATAAAGGGCCCTGGGGAGGAACCAATGAAAAGCCAGGGTAGAGCCTCGGAGCCGGCCCAAGCGAAGATCGGCATGGGGCCTGTTTGCTTCAGGCTCATCAACATGTCGGACCACAACCGGGCAGGAACCCTCCATTCTGCCTGAAGCTCGTCTTCAAAATGGATCTAATTGCACTTCACGCTCCGCCTTCTTTACGTCTTTTGGTCCGCCACCCAGAACTTGGCTGAACCATCAAGATACATGGCAGCCGTATTCGCCGACGTCTCCTCGGACGTAGTCCGACAAGCCGCTCCATATCCAAAAAGTCTTCGATCCTTAGCATCTCGGGTGCCAACGAATGCCTTTGATTTCGCTTGATTCGAACCATCTCCGTCGAGCCTCTTCGACGGCACTAGCCTACGGGTTCTTCCCACTAGCCATGGCTTGGCCTAACCTTTGGCTCTGATACCACTTGTCACGGCGCTAAGTCCTTCAAGCCCACAAACCGCGGCACCCTGTTAAAACGGTCCGCTGTAGCAGAGTAAGCTGAAAAAGCCCTTTCTATCTTATTAGTAAAGCCTAAACGTCCTTATTGAAAACGGATGCGCTAACGCCTTATCTATAAAAAAGCTTTCGCGCAGCTCAATCCCTTCCTTGTTCTATAGTAAGGGGCCTTTTCTTGCAGGATGCCGGGTGCGCAGGAGCGCCCAACCGGGTTTACGCCTTTATTTGGTCGTGCTGCTATGATGTAACGTGCAGTCGTCCCGAGGCAGCAGGATGTATGGTGTAGGGCCCCCTATTTTCTCCCCCTTAAAGTCCTTTATAGATTTCAAGTCGGGAATAGAGCAGTGGCTTATTCGGCGCTATATCACAATTCATTCATTCTCGGGCATAGCTGTTCACGAAACGTGGCATGGGACATCTGTCGGTGGCGGGAGTCTTACATCTGAGCGAGAGGTCAGACCAATCCCATTCATCCTGGTCCGATCCGAACGGATCTTGTTGAATGAATTTTTCCATTGTTGTATGCCCTAGTTCTTAGTTCATTTTTTCTTACCACATTTTTTGAAATTAAAAGCCCGCCTCCCTTCCTCTCCTTATCAGTCGAGTTACTTCATACCTTTGACTACTCCTGAGAGATATAGTGGAAAGATTTTCTTATGTTGGAGAGTGGGGAGTGAAAAGACCAATGCAGTAGAGAACGACCGCATGAATCGGAATCCACTTATATTAAGACAGACGACCGAGAAAAGAAAGAAAGGCTCCACGTTCTCCAAGTGGTTGATCTTAGCGTGCTAGCTGCTGCTTCATTTCGTATAGTGATAACGCTTTCTCTTTCTTAGCGCTACGCCCCCCCCTTGTTTGTATAGGTTGGGGAACTCTGGTTGCGCGGCTTTCTCTTATAGGGGTCTTTTTTCTTTTCTCTGACTTGACTCAGCTTGACCTACTTGACTCAGCGGTTAGAGTCTCGCTTTCATACGGCGAGAGTCATTGGTTCAAATCCAATAGTAGGTAAAACCGGCCGAAACCCCTGCTTTTGCCAGCATGACAGCAAGCACGGACTGGCAGCAAGGAGTCAACTGAATGACCAAAGCATCGGTTGCTTCTACTTGTGGCCTTCTTCGACCGCCTTGACACCTTAATATCAAGGAACCCCCCCCCTCTCTTCTTCTCTTCATGTATGTGGGCTGCCTGCCCCGTCCCGAATAGACGAACAGGAACAAGCTGAAGAAAGGCGCGAGAGAGAGAGGCAACTTAAAATCCTCCCCTCTTCAAAAATTAGGTGAAGACCAAGGGGGCCGGAAAGCCCAACGGGAAACCTTTCACCACGCCACACGATTCTTTCGCGAAGCGCTCTCTCAGACGTTTCCACTCCTGCCCCCGCAAGCAAAGAGGTTTCAAGATACCAGGCGACCAAGTGAAAGTGAACAGCCCCGAGCAAATCTTCTAGAGAGCGTACCCTTTGTTTCTACTCTTTCTCTCTTCTAATCTAAGAAAAAGAATATAAATAGAAAAAGAAGAAGATTTTTTTCTATGGACCCCTTTTTCCTCCGACCAATGAGGTGATGACACATGCATGCGTGCATATGAACTTCTAAAAAGTGGGTTCCAAACCTGCCCTATCCCTTAAAGCCACAGAGCTCGAGGTCTACTTCTACCTAAGATACTTAGAGAACTTCCCACGCTTGCACACTTGCAGAAATATTGACTACTTGGGAGGAAAGAAAAGATCTTTCTTACACTCGAAATAAGATCAAAGCAAAGTAGAACATCGTAAGATACTAATGGAATTGAGTTAGTCTGATTCTGTCACAGCTTATTCTTCCACTACCGCTAAGTGGTAGACTACGAACTAGCTAGTTGATCGGGTAAGGCAAGATATGACGGACTTCTACACCTACACTGACTGGCTAGGAGGAAATACTGGCTGGCAAGCTACCTTACTGCTTTTCTTTTTAGCCCTTCGGGGTCAAACTCTTCCGGAAAAGATGCTCTAACCTAGTCTTTACTAGCGAAGGTGGGTATAGCATCCAAGCGAGGAGCTAGCCGCCTGACTTGACCTTCTTTCCCCTCGCTGTTTCCTCTGATCTGGTCTAGGTCAGGAAGTAGAAAGAGTTAGAAGACGAATAAGGGCGGGCCGGTATTAGTAGTAAAAAGAACTTAAGACTAAGTGCTGAAGCCGTAACTCTTCACTCTCCTCTATCAGAAAGAGAAGACTAAGTGCTTTCGGTGACAGTAAGTAGTTATGATTGTGTTACACGCCCTGTGATTCTATTCCCGTATCCTCCCGGTAGGCAAGGAAGTTCGAATCAATTCCTCTCATTTCCCCTCTGGGAGATCCTCAGATTGAGTTTCAAACCGACCTTTCTTTCGGGCAGTCTTTCAATTTCTCTAAAATCCCGTCCTTTGTCAGAACAGCAAGTCAGTCTTCAAGCTGCTAGAAAGGAAGATCTTTTTGTGCAGCATTCCCGGCAAGTCACGTCTGGAAGTAGGATTCTAAGTTACAGGACCTTAGCCCTTTGATTCTCATCCAACAGGGGGAAACCCATAACCTAAAACATCAATGAATCCTGCTGCAGAGTTAGTATAGTCCCTGTTAATCTCTTCCCTTCCGACCGGAGATTGAATTACTATTTATATAAAGAGATTCTCTGACTCTTTCAAAACTTCATTCGTCTCAGTAGCCCATACTAGAGATGAGATGCTACAAGTCTCAGTGGGAAAACGTCTGTGTCACTTTTAGCCTTCCTGACCAATACCCAATAGAATTGAATCTCAATCCGATAGTAGGCTAGAGCCATAAGCCATTTAAGAAGTAACGGACTCTCCTCTCCATGCAAGTATGTTGATTATCTCCGCTGTGCCGGATGCAACTGAAGACAGAGCAGATTTAGGGCTTGAGGTGAAAAATTTATTACCTGCCTTCCTACATTGGGGACTTCACTCCTAGAGCAGCTAGAGCATCCCTTTTCTATTGAGTTGCGTTGAGACAATCCTGACCAGGTAATAACTTACTACTTCCTTAAGGGATGGATCAAAACTACAACCAAGAACCCCTAGGCCTAAAGCCTGAGATTCAATGCCAATAGGTAAGTCCGGTTAGCCTCAAAGCGGTTTAAGGTATAGTATATTTTAGGTTACAGGCTTTATAAGATAAGCCGGAGAAAACGCATTCTCTTTGGATACCAACAGCCCGTGCTTAGATTGAGAAGTAAAGTAAGGATGTAGAAAGCCTTGGCAGAAAGGCGAGGAAGAAGAAAAGCAATCGAAGGCCAAAATCTCTGTAATTCACCTCCTAGTCCGGGCTTTTCCCTAGTAGGCTGATCTGCCTCTTCCTCAAGAAGAGCGGAGTAAAGTGCTAAGAGCTATTCAATAGTTTTGTTTAAAACCTCTTCCAAGGTAGGCCTGGTTGTTGAAAGAAAGTAAAATCAGGAAGTCGCAGACTTAGAAGTTCCCGGGGAAATAGTTAGTTAGGTCAGGTTAGCTGTAAGCCATAAATTAAGTAACGGACTCTCTAGTTGAAATTCCTTGAGATCAGGGACTAAAGTAACGAAGAAAACCAGTCTTAAAGGCTGACGGGCTTACGGACAAAGTTGCAGCAGTTGAATTAGCATCAGTTTGATCCCGTAACTCAGAAGAAACCTTAAAGGCTACTTATGAAGAAATGCCGTAAATCATCTCCTAAACTCGGTGAATCAATTCCGTAACCCTGCTGCTTCAACTGCGATCTCATTAGTGGGAAACCGACCGGCAAGGAAGGAAGAAGCGGGAGATTCCTATTTCTATTGAGTTACGGAAAGCACTAAAACCGGAGAAAGGCATTCTCTTTTTCTTCCGTCAGCGACTGACTAAGATTCAGTTTCAAGCGCTTCAGAATGCGGCTGAGCATCCTCTTTCTAGTGCATTACCGTCCTTAGAAAGATAAGAGCCGTAGAGCCGCATCCTCGATCTAACTTTTTATTAAAGCCGGCCTAAAACGAAGAAGAAAGAAAAGAACCCTCGGGCGAAATAGAAGACTTACGGCTTTAGGAGTTAGTGTGTTTGTAGTACTTTTCATACACGAAGTACTGAGTTTCCTAGTTTGCATGTGTTACAAGCCCTGACTTTGCAGATCCGGTGGGAAAGCAAGTTTGATTGAAAGAATCAAGTGTCTACTTTTCCCCTCCTTCAAGAGATCAGGCTGCAAGGAAGAAGATTTCTCTTTAGTTGCATTCATTTCCGTCCTGCTGTGATTGAGAAGACAGAAAAGAGTTAGAAGGCTTTCACACTAAGAAGTCTGATGTCGGAGATAAGTACTTTAGATTGAGTTACCAGACCGACCGTAACCCAGCTTCCACAGATCAGGCTGCAAGCCAGGAAGATATTGCGTGACCAATACCCAGAAGAGAAATCCTGTAGAGGCAAAGATCGAATAGAAGTCTATGTCTGTGTTGAGACTGAGAAGCCGGAGATCCGTTCGAAAGGATAAAAGAAGTCTAAGTCACTCAAAACATCAAGCACTTGGGGACTAAATGCCCTCTTCCCGGTATAATTGGATCAAAACAACTACCAATAAGCCTCGACCTCTGCCTTATGCCTTAGAGGAATATAAGTAGGCTCTGAAAGGTCCTCTGCTCTCAAGTCCCCTTTAATCCATTCCTAAACCCTTAGATTCCGTTTTTAGTCCCCTCTCTTCTCTGTGGGAAGATACTGACTAAGCAGCAGTTTCATTCCCAGAAGTTGGATCCCTAAGGCTTAAAGGAAGAAAGTCTGTCATTTACCCTGCTTCCGGAAGTAAGAAAGAATCTATTCCTATCGGAGATTCCGTTTTTGATTTAGAGTTAGACTACACGTCCAGAGAAAAGTATTGATATCGTGTTACGAAAGCCTTAAATCAGTATTGAGATTGAGAAGATTAATCGGAGAAAACAAGTAGTATTAGAATACACGCCCTACCTTAGCTTCCTCTATCTATGAAAGCCCGCTTTAAAGTCAAGTCAGGCAGTGGAAAGAAAGTCAGTCAGAAAATCAGGCTGAGAAAACTATTGAGATTTGTGTTCAAGCCCTTACTTTACAGATCGGGGACTAAAGGCAGTTGAAAGCAAGCAGTCTTCTATTTATAGGTTTGAGTTAGACGCCGAGCTAGCTTCGTTTAAGTCTTTTAGCTCTACCTCTGCCTTCGATTCCTCTATGGCAACCTCAGCCATAAACTAACTATGACGCTTCTTAGGGCTTAGCTACTTTATCCGCTAGAGGAAGATAAGCTGCCTTGTCCAAAACCCTTCTAATCTCTTACCCAAAAGCCTTGGATTCACTCTATTTCTTCTCTCATAATTACATAAGAGGAGAACTTTGTCAGAAAGCTTAGGTATGAAGTCACTAAGCCACAAAGCTTAGGTATGAAGTCACTAAGCCACAAAGCTTAGGAACGAAGTGTGAGAAGACGCAGGAACGAAGTAGCAAGCGCATAGGAACGAAGTAGCAAGCGCATAGGAACGAAGTAGCTTATATTGCTGATTTGACTCTTTTTCCTGAATTTAGAGTTCTTCCTTAAGTAAGCTATCCTCTTACATTGCTAATTCGCTTGCAGCTCTTTACATTGCTAATTCACTTGCTCTTCTTCGATACCGCTTCAAAGTCAATGCTTTATCTCTTTGCTTTCTTTCTGCTGATGGAAAGATGTGTGAAGAGCGAGTTATGGCCTTTCCTTTCAGTCAAGTGACTACGTACCTTTCCCTGGACAGGAAGGTATAAAGCTGTCGTTCGACCGTAATGCAAGACTATCGGCTGGGACACTTGTAGTTGAAGGGGGGGAATAGAGAAAACTGTTCCGGCTGAAGACTCTCGGATGGCACTAGCTTTCCTAACTCTAACGAACGGGATCTCATTCTTTATAATAGTTACCACCTCTTCTTAATATAAAACCATTCGTTCAGAGTCGACAACTGCGGATAGGCTCCTACCCAATGCTCTTATTCCAACTTGCGGATTCTGGAAAGAAAGCCTTAATTAAAGCCCCGGGCGATGATTCGATTCATCAACGCGTTCTTTCGATCGAGAAAGATAAGCCTTATTCATCCGGATTCAATGATTCTTGAGTGAACGAAGCCAAGTCAGTAGCCAAAGAGGGCTTGAGAGATGCGTAACCTTAAGCGGCACTCATCCGAGTCTTTTCACCTTTGTTCTCGAGATATCTACTTCTTTCTTTCATTTAACAAGACGTAATATATCTTCTCTTCAGAACTCGTAATAGATCTTCTCCTTCTCTTCTATCATTCCATGCATGGAATCGTTCAGGAGTGATCTAACTATAGATATATGCCAAAAAGGGCTTGCGTGTCTCGTACAGTACTACGTTTTGCTACGTCCTATGGTCAACAATACCTGGTCTTTGTCCCCAGCTTTCAATTCAGTGAAGTTTCCCGGAAATGACTAGCAGACCGTCCTTCACCCATTCTTTTCTTATCTGCCCGGCCTTATCGAAGGAGAAGAAAAAGCTCTTTCCCACAGGCTCTCCTATATCATTAAGAACCGGACCTAGCAGCACTGGGTGCTTTGGTTCTCGCATCCAAGGCAAGGAGCATCCATAAGAAAGCGGGGTCTCTCACATCTCCTGATGCTTGGGTACAAGTCCTTCGTATACAGCTTTCCCATCCAATAGCTATTTCGTGCCGTCCTATCTGTCGGCTTTCTCGTCCTATCTGTCGGCTTTCTCGTCCTATCTGTCGGCTTTCTCTATAAGGAAGGGTAGGGATGCCAGCCTAACGCCTAGGGCGTTGTTCTCTCGTAAATGCCCTGTTGTCAGCCTGCATTCTATCACCTTCTACGGCTCGACTGTGGACTTTACCGCGGTTCTAGCGCGATCGATCCATTGTCTCCTTAGTTGACAAAGAAGAGCGACGAGTGAATAAGCCGCCTATTGGAGTAGAGGCTTTCCCCTTCTCTCTGGAAGAGTGTTCGCCCTTACCGAAAGGGGAGCTAGACTCACCCTTTGTACCGCTAGACTTCCCCTTTGTACCAAATTTACCTATAGGGGTGCTTTGTCCTCCCTTAGATCTATCTAGATAAACGTTCTTCAGACCAAGGTCATGGCGGTGAAGGATATGGTCTGTCCTGGGACTGATCAGACGATGGAAATCCGAACTAAGAGAACTCGCACATGGAGTATCCACACCCAGCATTTTTTCACTAGCTTAATACCATGGACTTGTATAAGAAAAGGACTCAGCGGATAAAAAAAATTATGGTGAGGCAAAATCGGAGTACTGCGGACTATTGGTGTACAAACCGATGCTGGGGGCAGTTTAGCTGGGTGCCCTCCAATAGGTAAGACGGGGATTAAAATTATAAACTGGTACGCGCACATCATGCTTAATAGTAGAATGAATGCTTGAAATAGTTGAGTGGTTGATATCCATAGTGAGTTATACAGTTTTTCGGTTTTTATTCCACTATATCTATATTGAATAAATAGAAGAATAAAAAAATACACATATCTATACAGATAGAAAGAAAAAGTGGCCTGTTCTTAATCAGGCAACAATTTTGGATTGGGATGAGGTTTATGGTGATTACCTTGGGGAAAGGACCAGGTTTGCCCCTGGGCCCTCTCCTCCTCTTATCCCCTAAAGGGGGAATGGGAGAACAAGGTTCGGACATGAGCGTTACCAATCAGATCTTGGAAAGTCACCACAGGAGACAACCAAACTGATGGAAAATCCGTTGAATGTTCTGGCAGTGATGAAACCAAGCCTGGCAGCCTTACCATGACATTCCCACAAGAGGACCAAGACAACCGCAATTCCTTATATAAGGTAGCCCCAATCTTCCAGAAGATAAAGCTACAAGCAGGTAAGGCTTCCAAGAAAGAAAGTAGACGGCAAGCGGCCTTACCATACCCGGGATACATGGGGGAAGATCGACTCCACTTGTCCTTTCATAAGCCCTCCAAAGGTGCCCAAGAAAAGGAAGAAGGGAAGCTTCCCTTACCTTCATGTCCAAGGTCAAACCTTAGGACTGTGCGATCCCAGGCGAAAGGGGTACAAACCCTATCCACCAACGGGCTCAACATCCACCAGAGCCCAACTATCTTTGGATAATGTCCTCTAACATACAAACCTCGAAAGAAAAGCAATGGGAGGCCTTACCTGGAGCCCTCCTTCACCCTTTAAGGGGCGCACAAAGAATCGAGTACCTCGTCTGATTCAAGAAGTGGATCCTCCTATCCATATTGAAAGCCAAAAGAAGTGGAAAACCTTTCTTCTACTTTGAGTAGTCGATCTTTTACCGGTACTACAGAGAAGTTATTGGCTTAGAAGGTTCTTCAACCGGAGAGGCCAGAGTCCTAAGTAGATAGTCGGGGCTAGCTTCCTAAACTCCGAGATGGAGGAACAGCCCGAGAAATGATCTTGTCCTTCCTGATGTCAATAATGGCAAGGAGTGCCCCCAATAGAAAATGGCGGGAAGTGCTGAGCCAGGAGATAATCTTGTCCGGATGGAAGGAGGTTATTCTGCATCTGATGCACTTGTCAAAAGTAAGTAAGGGGGCCCTTGGATGCCCGTCACTATGCTATTTAGCACATTCTCTCTCTGCTTTCCTTATTAGTGAGGAAAAACCTTCAGAAAAAGACCTCGAGTTGGTTTGAACTATCCGCTTGGACACCCATTAAGAATGAGAGAGTAGGAGACGAAGCAGATAGACTTCATGATCAAAGACAAAATTGGATCCGGAAACCAGAAATTTACCACCACTAGCTAAAATAGGATTTGTTTTATATAAGTAGAGGCGGGGTCATACTTCTTGATATCTGTCTCCATAGATATTAGGAATTGCATCTGGTTTTTGTACCAGCCTTCGCCTTCTAGCATATTTAGGCTTTCGTCCAAAAAATCTTGAAAAGCTATCTCTGGTTTGGAACAAGCATTTTCCGCCAAGGCAGGATGGGAAGAAAGCACTTGGCAGATGGCAGTGAAACAGTCATGTTTCCGCTCCACGACAGTAAGATACTCATTCTCAAAGTTCAGAAGGCTGTTATATTCCCGTTGTAATAAAACTTGACTAAGTCTATATTTTATATCAGCCAAATATTCCCCTTTCTGCCATGGATCCTGATTAAGAAAGATAGAATTCTGACTTTCGAGGATCCGAATTCTATTAAATAGGGAGTTTTCAAAGCTTATATCCGAAGTAGTAAAAAAAGGCTTTCTATTGGACCAAGAAGTGTTTGAAGGCCCAGCCTGAACTTCATTGATTGAAGTGTTTGAAGGCCCAGCCTGAGCTTCATTGATTGGCATTCTTGGTGGAGAAGAATTGATGGAAGGGCTACCTGGATTATCCCCCTGCATGACTTGGAAGAAATATGAATAATCGGCAGATTGAAGTAAAGGAAAGGAATTAGCGGGTTCCGCTGCTTGTGGTGGAATCGCAGGGGCGGACTGGTCGACTTCAACACCCCCCTGCCCCGGCCTGGAATTTGAATAAAAATTGCTTATCCAGGAATTAGATCCAGGAGATTCAATTTCGGGCAGGGATGCTGAAGAGGAGGGACGAATGCCAATACCTGATTCTTGTCCGCTAGTACCATTAGCAAGGCCCTCCAAGTAAGATGAGTCTGTGTTTTCGTTAGTGCGTTATAGTATAGCGGTCCAAGCATGTCATTTAGAAGATGTGTAACTTTCATTGTACTAGCACTAACTGTTCCGCTCAGTTTTTTGAATCTATTGAAGTAGCCGAGTGATCCGATGCGAAGGCAGCAATCCAAGCAAGCAATAGGATAAATGGGCCAAAACCACGACGTGATCTTTATCTCGACCCCTGCCGCACCTCCTATCTGGCGAAGAAACCTCGCTTCTGCCATTTCACCATGAAGAGGTGTGTCGAATACGGCTACTGATCTGCCAGCCGACAAAAGAAAGGAGCTCCTTTCTGAAGTCGAGTTACTTCGCTCCTCTCTCTAATCAATAGCCGAAAGATGAAGCGTGTTATGGTCGATTTAAGGCGCCTCCTTCTCCTATTCCTTTACATGTTATGACTCCTATCTCACATAATCGCATGTGAGCTCTTTTCCATGATAGAAGGGGAACCCCAATCAATGAAATGAAATGTATGGAAGTCGAGTTGCAGTGGGTCAGCACATTGATTTGAGTCTCATCTCAGATTCTACTACTACTAAAGGTCGAAATCAGACCTCAGACTCAGCCTTTCAGAAGAGGAATTCGATCTCCCGTTCTGGAAAAACACTTTCTTGGCTACCATTCTGGCTCAAATCCTCAATCGTCACGTAAGCCCAGGGCAATTCTTTCATGAGGCCTTCACTGAGCTCAAATCAAACTGGAATTCATTCCTTTTTAGCTCGTGAGCAAGCCCTTCTCTGTCCCAAAGGTTTATAGTCAGGGCCTAAGATCAGGTCGAAAGGCGTAGTCGATGGACAACTGGTAAATATTCCTGTACTACCCCTTCCCTTGTTGGTCCCGAGGGACGAAGAAGGCTAGATTAGCCGAAAGATGGTTATCGGTTTAAGGGCGCAAGGTGTCCCTGCTTTTTCAGGATAAGAAAGGGTAAATCAAATGTCTTGAGCCAATGTCCGAGTACCAGGCGTCGGCCAGAACCGCGTCGACCGCACGCTTGACATCTTCGGAATCCGAGAGGGTTACCCCCTTTTGAGTAGCTCTTATTAAAGCATTTCGTCGAGAGATAGGATTCATACCCAGTCCCAGGCCCAGGCAAGGAAGAAGATGAGCTAAAGCCATTGGAACAGAACTCTTAGATACGAGATTTCTGGATTCGTTTTCCCCTGAGATCGAGCCCTAAGGTAAGGCTACTAGTAGATTAGCCGCTTCATATCTCAATTAACCTTCACTTGCGAGCCTATAACAAGCTTCTAAAGAAAAATGACGCAGGAAAATGGGATGAAGCCCGCCAGAAAGCTTTTGACAAAATAAAGGGAGACCTCCAGAGTAAACCAATTCTAGTGCCTCTAACGCCACGAAAGCCTTTATTACTATACCTATCAGTCACTGAAACGACTATAGGGTTTATGTTGGCTCAATACGACGAAGACAGAAGGAAAGGGCCATATACTACCTTAGTAAGAAAATTACTGACTACGAGACCAGGTATACCAATATAGAACAAACCTGCTTGGCTGGCGGGAACGAGCGCAGGTGAACGAGTAGGGCAGGTTGTGAGATTGCGCCGCTTTAGTCAGAGATGTCCATAGAAATTATCGTGCGCTAGCATGAGGACTGCCATAAAATAAAGATTCAGAGTCAAAGTAAAGAGCTGTGAGAAGCCATTCCTGTTCACTTTTTCATTTTTAAAAATGAATTGAGAGAAAAAAGGCAGACTATAAACTCCACTGAAAGAAGATCCTCTCTCCGCATAAACCAAATCCCGCCTTCAACCTCGCCTCCACACGTGCCTTTGCGGAAAAGCCGACTTTCTTTACAACCTCGTCCGCCTTACTACCTTAAATGATTGGTTAGAAAGTTCTAAGATAAGACCGGATTATGATCTTTAATCAAAGCGCGGGCATGTCTGTGAAAACGACTAGATGCTTTGTGCATTCCAACAAATGAGATGAATCATGGAAAAAAAATGGGTAAAGAATAAAGCAAAAATGAATAACATTGCTCGTCTTACCATCCACACCACTGCTTTTAACAGTGTGCACGTCTTCTGAAGCTATGGAATCCATCTCCATGACAAGTGCGGGGTCACTGTGGCGTGGCTGAATGTAGAGCAGTCCGCCCCTACAGCCTTTGATCAGTAAATTATTTAGAACTTCGGAAGATGGTCAAGGTAGCTTGCTTCCAAGCCACTGCACTAGATGCGCATGTAGTCGTAGTAGTCGGCTCAGAATGCCTCTGTTCTATACTAAAATACTACTTCGGATGAATGGGGAGTTAAGTCGCTCTTTGATCAGCAGAATAAGGCCTACGAGCTCTCTGTTTTATGGCAGCCACACCAAGGAACCGAATCACAATGGATCGAAGCCCTCCTTTTCCTTCCAATTAGTGAAATTCTTTCTCTTTCTTACTTGGGAAATTGTGGTCGACCCCGACTAGATGACCTGGGCCTGAAGAAGGACAGGCCTTGTGACTTATCTAGTCAGACATGAAGTAGAATCGACTGGAGGCGTGATTATTCTTCCGAGCCACTTATACAGTAAAGAAAATTTCCTATAATGTTGTCTAAGTCCCTTTGGCCTTCCACTCTTTTTGTGAAGTACTTGGCTGAAAATAGTACTATAGGAAGCGTTACGTTCAGATGCCCTTCATCCTACCCGAAGGAGAAAGGAAAAGGAAGAAGACTAAGCCAAAGTGTCGGGGAAGGCGTTATCGATGATTATTTTCAGCTAGTTACAAAAGTTCAGCTCCGCTCTTCATGCGGCCAAAGAGTTTTTCTTCTTCTATATATGATGATAGTGGCTAGCTCCTTTAGCATCTTCGGGTGCCTACTCCCTGGCTTCCCTCTTCCAGCAGATCTGTGGGCATGAAAAGATTCGTTTCAGCGGTTGGCATGGATGGAGCTTTTAAGCCACTCGAGATAGGCACTGTGAAAGAAAGGAGTTCGATATCCGATCCGTGTAAGAGCGTCTAAAAAGTCCCTGCCCTGATGTATTCCCAATTCTTCCTGAAAGCCGGGCATTCTCAAGCTGCGGAGTCAATAGCAACTGGCATCCTTACAAAGAAAGATGCTCACGAAAGACCAGCAGCAGCCTAGCCCTTTTCTTGCGAAGAGGGGATTTTGCTCGGCGAATCGGCATCATATCACACACAGAGGTAAGGAATGCGGGAAGGTGCGTAGCCTTGCTAAAGGAATGCCTCAGGGCATAGCAAAAAAGGTAGGACTAGTTCTTCTTCAATTGCGAAAACTGCTGATTCGAGAACAAGCGAGACTGCCACGCTTCCTGCTGCTCCTGCTAATGCTACCTCCTCCTTTGCTTTTGCTAAAGATGGCATTCCATTAGAAATGGAATTGTGCAAACCCTATTTGTCCAAGCCCTATTCATGTGCAGCCCCTATTCGCCTATTCTCTGGCTGGGTATCTTCTTCTACTAGTTATCTTCTTGTAATGGGCATTGGCTGGCTTCATTCCTAGCATCTGTGCGTGATTTACTATTGCTATTGATTCCATTTCTGGTTTCACTAAGGGACAGACTAGCGGAATAAAAGCTTAGGGGAATAAGAGCAGTGGGACTTCTTATTTTACTTGAAGCGGGTGTCATGGATTTGAAGCGGGTGTCATGGATGTCTTTAAAGGAGCTGTTTTTAAGCCACCTCCTTCTCTCAAGTGATTTTAGCCATAACATTCTGTTCGAAATAACCGTTGTTGTCAATTCCATCCGTGTGATCTTTTCCGCTGCTGTTTTCGGAATAAGCTAATCAGAAGAAGCTGTTCTCGTTTTCTCTTTGCTCTGTTCGTGGTTAGCGGTGAAGAAGAAAAGAAAGACTTATCCCTTCTAGCCGGCAAAGCCTTTCTTTGAAGTAGACTAGTGCAAAGAGTCATTCTGAGGAATGGAAGAACAGCTTCTTCTTATACCGTTCGTGCCACTCCTTCTCTTCCCGTCTCGAAAGAAAAAGAAGACGCCCTGCCTGCAAGAGCGGTTAGGCCTTTCTTTTCCTAAAGATAGGATCCTACCTTCCCTAATTCCACTTGAGCAAGAAGACGACTCTAAGTATGCTGACCACGGACTGACTATAGCACCAACAGCTAGCTCGCTGTCACTTGGTATCGGATCTTTCCTAAATGAAGAATTTTCCCTCTCCTTTCAGTCGAGCTCCTTCGGACCCTCAATTAACTTCTTTCTTACATCACATCTCTTTCGACTCTCTTCACTCCGGGTTTAGATCCATATCTGGGATTTCCTACAGCTGAAGACTGACCATACTTCTTTGGTGCACATCGAGTTCGATGCCTGCAGGGCGCCTATGAACACTCTTACTAAGACAGGAGATTCGACTTGGACATGTGCTTACTGCTTACTCCTTTTCTTCTCTTCCACAGCCGATCTTGGACTTTCAATCAAGTGAGTTCAGAGCTGACTGACCAAGCCAAAGCTTCTCCTTCGAGCCCTTGAATCCCACCCCAGAAAGTCTTCCTTCCGCAAGAGCTGATCTTTCAAAGAGTATCGAACGTTTATAAGAAAGAGTTTATGCCACTCGTACAGCTGAAAAGGCTTAAGAATGGCTCGTCGCAGGGAACTACTTCAAGACTGGAGAATTCTTAGTAAAGTCCACCTTCCACTAGATCTCAGACTGCCGGGAATGAAATAGGATGAAAGTAGGATTCAAAATCTTACCCGGAAACTAGCACTGGATGTAAATAAACTAACCTTAAACCTATTCTCTTGCGCTCGCCTGGAAACCTCCTATAGAAAGAACCCTCGTAGGGAAACTATTACCTCAGCTGGCTTATTATAATAAGAAATTCCCCATGTGTGTGAATTGCTTTAGCAGCGCATCAAGAGGACCTTTCCTAAGCGCAAGATAACGTACTTGAATTAAAAGTATGCCCAACCCGGGAGGGAGAGTAATTGAATCCCCATCTGTTGCTGGCAATAACTGCTAATCTCTCTTTTGCCTTAAAAATCAAACTCAAACCAAACCGCCTAGAAGGGGGGGCGTAGGAATGGAACGGAAAGCATTTAGCGAGAGGAGCGAAAGCAGCTTATATTGCTATATACGGTATAAAAGAACTCGACTGAAAGGTACGAAGTCACTCATATAGTCTCTATGTAAGAAAAACAGTCTTAAATATGCATGGGGGTAGCAACCCCCATATCCATGTCCTCATGTCGGGTATTGACTTCCCGAGATTCACCCACATTAACTTGCGTGGAAGCATCAACTACAGCAGTATCAGTAGAAGCACGGCCATGCATATCCTGATTAGCACATATTGAATGTTCCATGTTGGTCATATCTGAGTTCCTGGAGTTGTCCACTCGCGCCTCAACGTCACAAGCTTTGTTGGGCCTCAAACTCAATTTCTGGGTCTCAAGACCCAAGTTTGGGTTTGCATTTTCCCTAAGCTGGCTAACCTCCTTCGATGCTTGGACCACTTTCTTACCCTTGCTTTGTTGGGCCCGAGAGATGGAAGAAGTCTGGCCTTTGATTTTATTGGGCTCTTTCTCCTTAACCCCAGTGGAAGTCATTTTCTCTAGAGAAGAAAGTTTGACTGTATGCTTCGAGATTTAATTACTTCTAGGGGTTGGGGCTGGTATGTTTTTTCATTTTTTAAACTACTGAGTCCAATCCCGTAGTCCCAGCCGGGATGTCAGCTAGATTTTCCACATTAACTGAATCTTCCAGTGGCGAGAATCGTGAGCCAGATGGAGAGCCAACGTTTCCAGAGCCGAAAATGAAAGCGGGATTATTACCCCGATCTGTGAGTTCCTGAACTCTAGGGATATCCTCCGACCCTCGCCGACAAGCCTCTCTTCTGTGACCATATTCCCCACAATTAAAAACAAATAAGGTGCAAACCCTCATACTCCACAGCCTGTAACTTACCGCAGATCCAAATAAACGGGATCAATGACTCATTGAGATTGACTTCCACGCAAACACCAACGCATTCCCTTCTATGTCACGAACCCCAGGCAGCGCTCCAGGAGCGTGTCGTTTCTATTTTTAGCTACTACGTGCCAGCTGGTCAGTCTCCTCCGCCGTAGGGACGGCGGAAGCCATGGTCGAAGGTTGCATGAGAGGAGCGTAAAAACAATAGTTTTCTTCATCGTTAGTTTAAACTTCTATACACGAGTACTAGCACGGATTCTATTCACAGAAGGGAATGAATGGAATCCTATGTTTATTGGCTTAAAGTGCCAAAGAACGCATTCTAGAAGAAAAAGCCTCTGGCGGTTGAAGATCAGCCTATCTTATATGCTGTCTTATGCCTTTTGAGTGCACAAGTGAACGAAGTGGCCCTTTGTTAAGAGATTCAAGGGAGAGTGGAATGCCTGGAACGAAAAAGGGTGGGTCTCATATCCCGAGATCTTTGTATTTTCATCTTTAAGAACATGTGATCAACGCAGAGGATGTGGAATCAGTATCTCCAATAGCAGTGAGCGGAACTCCATCAATAGATCTCTCCGCGGTCCCCTCTCTTTGTCAGTAGAATGACTAAGTACCGGAATTTGACCAGTCAAGTCAATTCCTCCCACCTAGGTCCCCGGCTTTGCTTTCTTGTCCGGAATAGAACCAGCTTTAGTTCCGAGGACGGAAGCCTTTTTTTAATTTAGGGAGGCTCCTATCCGATTGACAAGAGATGCTTGCTTTTAAAGGAGTATGCCCAGTTAAGAGGAAAGAGGAGTGATGCCAAGACTTTCTTGATAAAGTAAGGAAGACGCGGCCGAGCTAGGCATAGCCTTGTTCTACGATGAAAGATCCGGACCTGTAGTTAGCTCTTCGCTCGGATGCTATACCCATAGCCTCCTACGTTCTTTCTTCGCTTGCTTCGCTCCTTCACCTATTTCATAGCCTTGTCTGAGTTATTGCTTGGGCCAGTAATGTGATTTGGCAGTGTGATCGGTGATAAGCCTGCCGGTGAGCAGCCGGCCTGTGGGCTACAATATTACCCGTCGGTTCTCTCTTGCTTGGATTCCTTACTTATGTAATAATGTAATTTCAAAGTAGTTGCTTGAGTAAGTAGTCTTTATTACCTCTCAACAGTTCCATTGTAGGACCTATTTTGAGTTCCATTCCTGTTTTAAGCCTTTCTAGTTACCTTCCTTCTGTCAGCGATCTAGTTTGAGTGGTAGTTCCAGCCGAGGGAAGAGGTGAATACGCAGATGCGCCGCAGAATTGAATATGAATGTTGAAATTCATTCAAATGAAGAAATTTAACTTGACGTTCGGCTAGGGAGTAACAGCGGAGGTTAGGAATAAGAAATTACCTACTCTCGCAACTACACTATCTAGACCTCCTTTTTGTTTGCAGAAGATCGTACGTTGTGAAGAGGATGCTGCTACTTTAGTTAGCGTGTACCCTTTGATCATGATTGATGCGGTCTCGCCGGGCATTGAATTTGCACAAGTTACCCGTTAGATCTCCCATCTCTCTCCTGCTTTCTTCGATAAGGCAAGCTTCCGTTGGTCGCCTCGATCTTGGCATTCAAAAAAGGCTGGTAACATTGAGACATCGACTTTCAAGCATCTCGTAGTGGAGCGGTACTGCCATCAAGAGTTCCAACACGGACAAGGACTGCGGAACATGGGTTCCCACCAACAGAGAGAGGGATAAACTTCAACTAGCGCCCCTATAGATCAAGGCCGAAAACTAGTCTTCTTCTTGCGGATTGGTTGGTATATGATTGTATCGTCTTGCTCATGGATCCAGTTGAGAAGCTCTCGGAAAGACATCAATCCGTGGATATAAATAAAAAGGCTTCAACCGGCTTCCCATTTCTAGATCATTCATCTTGAGTGACGTAGCACATTTCGTTAACAAAGAGGGAAGAGGGGTGGCATCAGAAAGATCACCCGATCGAGGCATTTCCTCTTAGTTTGACTGTTCTGTTAATGCAGCGAGGGACTAATAAGCTTCGAAGTTCTCCAGGTCCTATCGAACCAGTTACTTCCCTAGGTCAGTTACCACATCGGACTACAAATCCAATTCTAAAACCAAAGCATCCAGGCCCTTGGCATGAAGAGATTCTGGGGGTCAGACAGAGCTGGTACTCTTTCTCTTTTCTTGTCTCAGAGGTTGAGATTTCAGCTTCTAAAGCACTAATAGGATACCAATAAGGTAATCACCCATAAAGATTCAGATCTTCCTTCTTTGTACCACTCAACTAAGGGGATACTCGGTACTCCCAAGAAAGGACATGTTAATGGTTGGGTTCGGCTTCAAGTCCTTCTCGTGGGGAGCGGACGGTAAGGAGTCAGCTCCCTCTATGGTCACTTTCTATTCGGTAGTTTAGATAGGAGAAAGAGTACCTTCTTGACTCCAGGTGTCACCCCCAGCCTTGTCCAGTAAGTTGGAAGCAATAGGCTCTCCGCTGATTCTGAGTGGGCGTAAGAATCCAGTTGAAATGATTGACTTGTCTTAGCTCAAAAGCTGAGGCAAGGGCCTGGAGACGAGAGAACTTGCGTAAGTCACTGTAACGAATTCCATGGAAGTTAGTCAATCACTACGTACGACCAGCGCTGTTGTTCGTATTTCATTTTCTTTTCTTCAAAGGCATTAGTTTACTTACGGAATCTCAAAGAGTCGTCCAGGAGCACTTCGTTAGATTAGCAATGGAACTGTCAAGATTAGCCTACTGAAGGATTCTATCTATCATTTACGTCATTTCGTTGATCGGATCGCCACACCCGGCTTTCCTTACTTACTTAACGTAAACCCAATCAGTAGACGGAACTCGATCAATCCACGAAGGTGTGGCACATCCCCACCCTCTGCTAAGAGCTTTCTTCTGATTGCTTATGATTTCTAGATATATAGATTATTATATATCTATATATATCTATATAGAAATCTATATCTAGAACGAATGTGAGCTCGGAAGGAAATTGCCTCCTAAACTCCTACTTCACTAGGGCTATCCTAGTATGTACGGGTCACAATAAGATAGGTATTTCAATTAGCTGAAAATTCGTTGTCCATTAGAGCCAATAGATCACAGAACAAATAGAACAAGCAATCAACTGAGCAAGATAGCTGGTATTGAAGCAGATGTTTAAAAAGTTGCTTTCATTTGAATGAGTAAGCGATGCCATTGATTCCGGATGGAGGAATGGTGAAAGAAGGAAAAAAAGAATAGAATATGAGCCTAAAGGCACGGATTAAGAACTTAAGCGCTTGGCTTATCCGATATTCTTTAACATGAACTTGTCTTAGATTAGTACGCGTCGTCTGACGAATGGCATAGTCCAACACTTCTTGATGATCACCTACTTTCATCATGTGCTTTCACTCACGGTCATAAATAGGCATATCTATCAAAGAGGACTCCCACTTAAGTAATACTCCAACACTAGCTTCTGGAACACACCTACAACTTTTTCCTAAATGCTATGCTTTCTGGGACGATAAAAGGAAAGAGAAAAGCAGGGATTGAAAGAACTAAAAGCGCACATGCATGAGATTGATGCCCTGATGGCAGGAAGACCAGCTTCGCTTCTTTCGTACTTATTTGAGTACGGTGAACAAGCTCCATCGCATATCTGCTGTTGCATATCTGCTGTTAAAAAGACATCTCAATAAGAGCTTTTAGGGGCCAACTAGAAATATTAGAAATAAGAGAAGAAAGCATAAAAAGGAAAGGTTTTGATTGATAGTAGTACGTATGAAGAGCCCTATTCTTCCACGACCACGAACCCCTGCTACCGAAGGAACAATCTTCTTAAGTTAAGGCATTCCACTACGAAGACTTGCTTTCGTCCTTCTTTTTATAGTCTTTACCATGAATCGCAGCGCTCCTAGAATAGGGCTGTTAAATAAAGCCATTGCGAGAGAGATCTTTCTTGCTGCTTAGTCACTTCTCCACCAGAGAGCTCCTTACTACAGTACAGGAAGAAGAATGGGAAATTCAATCTCTAAATAGGCAAGATCTTACGGAAAGTCTTTCGACAAAGAAAGTACGATCTGTTCATTAATATTAGCAGCATTCTCCCATGCTTTTCAGTTTACGTACAGCATGAAACGAAAACTTACTATTTATCAATATGGAAAAGTCTCTTGATTGTTCTTGGGATTGCGGCTTTCTTTTGACCGAGTACCGAGTGGGAGTTGCCTGCCTGCTGTTCTGCTCCCCCTGATTGGATCCGCAGCCCCTCCAATAGAAGCTGAAGATGCGGGCTTAGAGCTTTCGCCCCGCTTTCCCCCTTTCCATTGAAGTTGGGAAAGCGCCTATCTAATAGAAAAACTTTCTTCGGAAGGGTCAGCCAAGCATTTTGAAGAACGAAATCGCGGTCTGGGAAACTAATCTATTTGTCTGAAGTTTTTGGAGCATTCCGATCCACTTGCAAGAGCAGTACAGGCATCACACCGTATGTTTTTACCTACGGGCATGATGCTCTTTTCCGGCTGGTTCTCTCGATTATAAGAGCCATGCAGAAAAAAAAGGCTAACTCAGTAGGAGTCTCAATAAGCCATGATTATGGATTTATAGCAGTTGACTACTCTTATCTTAAGGCATACCCTCGCTCGAAAGGAAATCGAACTCCCAGTCTCAGGTCAAATGCAGAAGAGACACTTCGTACCTCGGGACAGGAGTAAGCCTGATCTGATTCAATAGGAACCTTCTACCCCGTCTGGTATTCAATTCACTAGCTTCGACCACTCTCACTCCCTTTCTTAAAGAGTCAAAGTGCTTAGAGGAAGAAGGGTAAGTCTGAAAAGACTGACAGATATCGATGAACTGGATGAAAGAGCAGTCCCGGGCGGCCGAAGAAAGAGTCGTTAAGCCGAGAAAGCTAAGAATTTGCCTTCTGGAGTTTTCAAGGTGTTAAGAATCGATTGAAGCATCCCTGAACTTCTACTCGATAGAGTGATCGAATCGGGACTTCAAAGCCTTGAGGCTCGATGTAATTGAGCGTCAGCGAGGCTATTGGATAGATTGATTGATTAGATGAATTATCCTAGGTGATGGTCTGAGAGAACCTGTGCTTGGATCCAATCTGTGTAAGACCAATATAGCTTCGCTTCAAGGGCTGGCAGCAGAGGAATGCCTCGCAGGCAACAAGAAGGCGGCAATTGTCTGGGGTCAGACTCGATTGGAATGACTTGACTGCCCCGGACGTCCTGCATGAGTCGAACCTCCTCTTATCTTAAGAGACTGGGAAACTCATATTAGGTATTACCCGATTAGAGAGAATGGGTCTCTCCGGGAACTCAACGAAGGTAAGACGAAGTCACCGAGCAACACTAGAAAAAGCATGTGAGTGCCGGTAGAAGTATACTGCGACGTGGCTCCATACCCTCAATACTCACCTCTCATCTCTCATATACACAAATAGGAAAGATTGAGAGGGGGGAGAGAGGGGGAGAGAGAGGGGGAAAGAGAGGGGGAGAGAGTAGTGGACTCTACAACAAAGAATAGAAGAGAAGTCATATATTGATAAAGTATGCTTTCATATAGAAAAGTATGCTTTCAACTACCTTTAGCAAAGCAAGTTCCAGTGGGCTAGGTAAGCGAAGGTTTGAAGACGCTCGACTTACTAAAGCGAAGGAGAAGGATTTAGGCCTTTAGTCTTTCTTTTATCTTACAGAATCCGATACCATAAGATAGACTCCTCAGATTCTCGTTGGTTGTAGCCGTAAATCATGCAACATTATTATGCTTAAGACGCTCTGTACTCTTTCAATTCAAGAAAATCTGGCTTTTGCAAGCCCACAAGGGTCAACTTATGACGTCACCAAAACGTGGGATAAATGGCCTAAAAAAGTGGCTTGTGATTGATGCTCACAAGCAGGCTTCTCAAAGGCATGCACACGATCAAGAGATCGAATCATCTAAGGCAAGAGACGATCGGAAAGGAATAAGTCCCACGTGTACTAAGCCCTCTCTCTATTCTATCTTATTCCATCCCAGAATGAAGAAAAGTCTTTACTCGGAACTAGAAGTGGCATGATCGGAAGAGGGACTTGTGAGGCTAGGCATGGCCATAGCTTGACCCTCTTGTTTGGGATCTAGGACGAAGACTTCATCAAGCAGTCCCTTGGAGCACCGTAATACCTTCTCCTTTCCTCTAGTGCTTTCAAGGGCACAGTACGACAATTCCACAGCTGCGGGACAAGGGTCAACGTAGATAACATTAGGCTGAGCGCAGCCATCAGAAAGACCCCGAGATTCGCCGAACAAAGACCGGAACCTTATTACAAAAACTCAATGAGCAGAACGCTTCGGAATGGGATCAAAGCCCGACGAACCCATCCATAGCTTAACCAGGAAAGCTTTTTTCCATAAGAAAAATTGGGGTATGGTGCTGACTTAGATTAGATGAGTGGAAAGACCACGACATCAAAGCGGTGGTAGATAGTGGGGTGCAATATTCCCTTGTTGACTCCCTGTCAGCTACCTTCAACCATACATATATCAACAATCTAGCTGGGTGCATGCAGACGTTTGCGGACGGTTATCACCTCTGGAAAATTTCCCGAAGCACATCTCGTTGGATGGATGTCGTTGCCGCGAAGTGAGCTTGGCCACCTTCTGAGTGGAAGTGCCTAGTAGCCTAGAGCGTGCTCAGCTGGATAGGTTCTTACTCTTACTTACGGATCGAAATAACATAATATATATAGAGCTAGAGCCCTGCTCTGCTGTTCTAAAGCACAAGTAAGGGCTTTTTTGTTCCACCGGAGAGAGTCTATTCTCACACTGAATCAATCATTCGAAGGGGGGGTTGGCGGGGAAAGTCAGTAAGCTCCTTCTTGCATCCTAATAAGAGCGCATTCTTGTCATGTGCATCTGAGAAATGTGCCATTTTAATTTCTCCTTTCTTTCCTCGGCCCGCTTCGAGGCTCTATGTAATTGAGCGTCAGCGAAGATATTGGGCTAATTTCCATAAATGACGAGTATGCTCAGACAGTAAATCACTCGTCCACCTTCTTAACTGCGGGTTCTAATGTCAAAGCTGAAAACTGGGCATTCGGTGCATCAACTATGGACGAAGTATACCCAGATCCTATAATCTCACATGTCCAAAAATCGGATGCTCTTCTCTTAGCCAAACTTTGCGCAATCCCTTGTTGGATTCGGGGAATCTGGGGTTCAAAATAGCAAGAGTCTTATCTTAGGTAAATCAGGTTAATCCCTCAAAGCCTATATCCCATTTCCACGCGAAAGCTAATAATAAGCTTACGAAAAGCCTACAAGTCCACATATTTCCCGTGAAAAGAGGTGGTTGCACTTTTTCTCTGTTCGTTAGCTGTAGTATCTCTCTCAGTTGTTTAGCTAGTCTCATTAGCCCGGTCCCTTTTTCTTTTTACAATTGAAGGAAGAAACCTATTGAGAATGAGCCAATCTAAACCTGTCTTTCACAGCCCAGAAGCAATGTTCTTAACATTAAGAAGGTCCCATCCAAAATGGAAGTTTCAAAAGAACAATAGTATTCGCTGGTGGGAGATTCCCAGGTGAGTCTCAGGCTAACGGGTAGAGATCTTACAGGTGAACCGATAGGATGATTCCCTAGGTACGAAGTCGCTATAGCGAAGTTATTGGTCAGTCAACTATACTTCGACTCTATAGCTCACAAGACTTCGTCAAGCCTTACGGCTCATCTTGCCCGTTCGGTATCGCTTTAATGCATTTCTGTTAAGTTTCATGGGGTAACGTTCGCTACTTTATATTCATTTGCTTAGTCATGACCGCTTCCTATTGGTTTTTCAGCTCTCTGCTCAGAAGGAAAAACTCTCAGATGGGCAGTGGGGTAGAGTTAGTATAAAGACTACGTTAAGGCTTTGATGCTGCACTTACTCAAGCTTTATATTCAGTTGATGACCAGCAAGGTAGTACTTTTCTTAATAGAAGCGCAAGGTTCCCTGCCGACAACAACTCCAAGTCAAAGACTACCCAAAAGGGGAGGGACCTGAGAGAAAAGAGCGAATACGGCAAGGTTGGTTATCTACTGGAGTCGTAAGACGAAGACTTAGATACGGAAAGATTTCGCTAACACGGTGCTCTATTCGCACTCGTCGTTTAAGGCTCTCCCATTCTTCGTTGACAATGGCCTGGAATACGACTCCCACGCTTTCTCGCTCGCACTGAGACTGATCTACGGACCAGCCTGGGATAAGCGGTTCGTTATCGCCTATCGGCTCAGTTTCTGCATATTGGTTGTTCTCTTCCAGAGCCTCGTATCTTGAAACTGGTTTCTGATCCGTTCTTATCATTAGTCTGAAAGCCCTTGAAATAACATCTAAGTTTTCACCGAGAGCCCTTGTCTATTAAGTCTATTAATTAAGTAGAAACTAGTCTCATAGGTGGGCCCTCTCTTCTCTATATCTATGCAAATTCACCCTTTCCTTCCTCATAGGAAGAAAGTCCGTTCCTCTACTCCTCTTGATTATGGGTAAACTAGACCGTGGGATGGTGCTTGAGTTCTTTCATCATTTCGGTATCGATCGTCTAAAGAAAATCGGTGTCCTCCTCTTTTTCCTCCTTTCCTTTTTAGGGTTTATCCCTAAACAAGATACCGATTCAAGCTCATTTAGGGCGAGTGTCATGATTTTGGGGTTCCTCGAAAGAAGGACGAGCTGAGCGTCTGAAAGCAGGCACGGATGGGAGTAGTTGGTTTTTGGTGCGATTAGTTGCTTTTAGTTTCGAGTGAGGGAGTGAGGGGAAGGGCCAAGATCAGAGCTAGCGATACGTCTTACAGTTTAAGGAAGAAGAGGGGGGAAAGCAAAGGCAAAGGATCGAGCACAACATCCTTCTCATAAGATTACCACTTGCCTCAGACGGAGCGATGATAGACCTTTGTACACTTGAACTGACCGATGATAAAGCATTGGGAAGAGGTCCCGTCTACCCACGCCAGGCGCGTCAATCAAGAAAAGTACTCTAAAAAGCGTTATGGGTATGGCGATGCGAACCCGCTATACGAAATCAGTTCAAAAGATTGACACTAAGCGAAGAATTGCTATGCTATAAGGGCTTCAAAGTTTGACTAACAAGCGAGAAACTTGACTTTGAGAAAGAAGGGGGCGCGCTAGCTGCAATCTTTCGTTAGCGCTAACGAAAGATTGCAGGGCGCTAGCTTACTAATAATATAGGGCTTTTTCAGCTTGATCG
>CAOJCQ011317931.1:0-11247 GCA_948356215.1 Stillingia texana | reverse complement strand
CCAGCCTATGGTGAAACCTTAGCCAGTTAGGGGTTGGGCGATTGATCTCATCGGTAAAATCTATCCCCCTTCCTTAAAAGGGGAAAAGTTTCTCATCGTTGCACCTGATTGGTTTACAAAATGGATCGAGGCAGTTCCCATGAAGAAAGTCAAGCGGAAAAATGTCATACAGTTCATCAAAGAAAACCTTATACATAGGTTTGGCATTTCAGAGTCAATGATGGTAGACCAAGGAACAATGTTTATCGAGGAATAAGTCAAAGCTTTTGCTAGGGAGTATGGAATCAAACTTCACTACTCAACTCCTTATTACCCTCAAGTAAATGGTCAAGCAGAGGCTTCTAATAAAGTTTTGATCAACATCCTAGAGAAAATGTTAGAAGACAATCCTTGGGACTGGCATAGAATTTTGTCAGAAATGTTATGGGCATATAGAACTTCAAAGAGAGATGCAATCAGAGTAAGTCCATTTTCTTTGACTTACGGACATGATACACTTCTTCCCATTGAAGTGGTTGTTCCATCTTTGAGAATTGCCAAGCAGAATAACTTGGACCCAGAGAATTTCAACCAAGCCAGGGTAATGGATTGGAAGATTTGGACGATCTATGTTTATAAGCCTTTAATCACAAGAGCACACAGAAGAAACGGGTTTTGAACGCTTATTATAAGAGGGTAAAGAAAAAAGTCTTTGAGGAAGGAGAGCTTGTATGGAAATTGATCCTACCAATTGGGATTAAAAATCACACTTTAAGGAAATGGTATGCTAATTAGGAAGGGCCATTCAAAATACACAAATTTCTTCAGGGGAACGCAAACTGGTTGTCAAGCCTTGAAGGGGAGCCTCACCAACAAAACATAAACAGCAAATATTTTAAAAGGTATTTTTCCACTATCTGGGAAAGTATCATGCAAGAATAGCCCTACTGAATTCGTTAAAGGCCAATTCATTCCCCATTACTTAAGGCTAGATTGTCTTAGCTGTTGTGTAACAAAGTTTTAACATTAGGCCTTAGAGCCACTAGGCAATAAATTTGAAAGGCCAAATTTATATGCCTTACTCTATCATTAAGTGCAATTTTAAGGCGATTCATCAAAGTTTCCTAAGGTCACATAAGGAAAAACAAGAAAAGAATAGGCCTCAGGCCATTCATCCAACAAATGCATAAGGAATCATATGCAGAGTATGAGGTTTATACGCCCTGTATCAATGCATGAGGCCTCAGGCATTTCATAATATAAGGTCATAAGTAATCACATGTAGAGTATGATTTACATGTATCATGTATAAATGTATGAGATAGGTCTTAAGCCACCTTAACAAAGCAAGATGCAAATAGGCCTTAGGCCATTCAATGTCAAAGTAGGATCAAAAGGCTTGATTAGAGAAGTTGGCCTCAAGCCATTTGTTAAGTTCTAACTAAAAGGAACATGTAATGGCCTCAAGCCTCAAAAGCAATAGAAAGTAGTGAAATGCTAAATAGTTCCATAAACAAGTACAAATCCAAAAATAAGCCTTAGGCCATTATCAAAATAAAGCGTGCTCAGAAATCATACTAAATAGAGGTTGAAATCCTTCAACTTCAAGTATTTTTCACATGTGAGAAGTGGCACTCCTCAACCTCTTTAATGTAAGCAGCATGAACAATTTTCCTCTTATTCCATAAGCAATCTTGTTTATTCCACATTGATCTCCTCCTTAGCATGATCACAGCTAGCTCGAGTTGTTTTAGCAGAATCTAACAGTTCCTCAACCTTGGCTTTCATCCTCAATAATTCCTCCACCAACTCCTTGATTTTAGCTACTTCAACATTGATGTTTTGTGCAACACCTTGAATTCTTAAGAAGGAATCATTATAATTAGCTATGGCACGAGTAAGTTCCTCAAATTCCTAGGTATGAGTACTGACCGCTGCGGTAGAAACCTCAAGTGCCACACCATCTTCTACTAAGCATCGAAGGATGAAGCAATGTCATAACTCTAAGAAGATAACATGCTGGCTACTTTTAGAGAGGTGCCTCCACTTAACACCATAATAGGTAATAAAACACTTGTTTTTTGGGAAATAGTGAGGGAAAACAACTTCATACTTAAGATATCCTTTAACATCTTTTTTATTGTTTCTATAGAGTCTTTACAAGCACGACTGGTGGAAGAGGTTGAGCCCAGGGAGATTGAAGCAAGGTGGGTGCAATCCAGTTCTTTAGGCAGACGAAGGAAGTTATGGTTCTCTACTAGCCTGGAGCAACCGGGCACTCAGGTCCTGCAAGAGAAAAAGAAATCAATAACTACATAACCAAGGTTAATAGCCGAACAAAGGATACCATAAGATCAAAGGCTTACCAAAAAAGCTGACGTTAAAGAAATATGAGTTCCTTTATAAGATGTTGAGGTAGGAGAACTTTTGGTGGGCGTCTGGTTCTCTACGCACAAAGGCCCTGGGCTGGAAGAAGTTGAGTTATTACTCTCTTCTATCAGTTGACCTGATGGGTTATTATTGATGTCTTTGGCCTTGACGACCTCAGAAGGATCATTGATAGGTGCTTCAAAACCAGTAGCCCTAAATTTCTCGGTACCATTGACTGTAAACTCCTCAGAGGAAGAAATATCCATAATAGGTTTTTTGGGTTTTGTAGCTCTACCTGATCATCGAACCTTTTAGGGAGACCTTTTGACCTTTATAAACTTCACAATGGCCATTGTTTTCTTGGTGGATGGACTAGTGGAAATCCCAACAACAACTATGTCTTCATCATCTGAGGAAGAGGTTGAGATAGGAACAAAGTAATCACTAAAAACATTATGAAGGGGAAATAATAAAAAGGCAAGATATTACCTACAGGATGAATTTAAATGTAGCTAGGACAAACTTTAATCCATAATTTGGTAAACTCTTCCTCAAGGAGCTGTCTAGAGGTAGCAATACTTGTCACTTGGGCCATGAAGCTTGGACCTTTTAGTTTGTTACTTTCTTGGGAGACTACCTCCTCTATCATGTTGGCAACATAAAGGGGTGGGATCTCTAAAATAAACATGCCTGGGCTACCTTGAGTGAAGCCAAATTGCCTGCACCACAAGTGAGGGAAGTAGGGTTGAGGGAAAACCCCACCAACGTTGAAGTATAACTTTTTGGTACAGTACCCTCCTTTGAAGATAAAGCATGACACAGTGAAAGATGCCCAATGCAACCTGCTCTCACTAATCTCATCAGGGATAAGCCTTCAAGCCTAATAAGGGAGGATACAACTTTGATCGGTATCTTTAACAAACATGAATAAGGAGAAATCAGAAGTATTGTAGGAGCTTATCATAATGCCAATAATCTCATCATGATGAGGAAAGAAAACACACTTCTCAACTCTACAACCCCAAAAAGTGTAGGTTGGAATGCAGAACCTGGACCACTTACCCGAGGGAAGTAGGAAAACAACCATAATTGAAGGATCCACATATTGCCACTCATTCTTTCCAGTTGGTCATCCCTAGTAGCATGCGATAAGTCATGATAAAAGGTGGCCAGCAATATAGAACCCAGAGTATGGTGATTTTTGATAGCAAGAAACAGACAAACAGGGAGGAACTCAAGACAAGGATGACCCAAAATCGGGCAAAAGACATACTTGTAAATCACAAAGTCAGTATATTAAATTGAGATAAAGGAGGATCGAGGTCGGATGGGAACTCACCAACTAAGCAAGATCTAGACAAAGTAGGCATGGTCTACCTCCTAGTCTCCCGAAGGTTTAAAGTTAATACTTTGGATCAAACCGCTATAATCGAGAGCCTTCTTACTTATGGTACATTTACACTTTGCCAAAGTAATCAGTGTCTCAATGGTGATCGGGGCTTCGGTGTCACCAACTACAGGCAGACTAGTTAGAGCTATGTCATCTCTCAAAGTAACTGATATAGGCCTAAATGGTATGAGTAAAGAACTATAAGAATAAGACCAATGGACAGCAGCAACAACTAAGAGATCATAGCAATAAGGCATATCATGCATAGAAAGATTTATAAGATGGAAGATGCCAGTTGATTTCCACCACTCTTGAAATGTAGGGCGCAACCGATTGATCCACCTGGACCAAGCCTCTGAGGTGTCAGGTTTAGAGGGACGAAGCCATGACTTCAAAGACCTAGGAATATTAAAATCACCTTTCAACAATAACTATTCTTCCCAAAACAGAGGATATGAAGGGATTTGGTGGGCAATCCCATTTGAGGGAGATAAAGTCTCAATATCAGCAGCCTGCAGTAAAGTTAGAATTTCAGCATCAATGTTGTTCCAAAAAACATGGTGAGAAAATATAAAAGGTGATTTACCTCGAAGCTTATAGCAAAAAGATTCCCAAGGGGAGAACCAAGGGAACCTAAAGGAAAGTTTTCAGAGAATTCAGAAAATTCACGCCACATGGAATTGACTGGAGAGAAAGCTGTAGAAACAAAGGTTAGCTTTGAATTTTAATCATCACCTGTTTAAATAAAGAAATTTCATATTTTTCCTTGTTTCCAAATAAAGAGTCTTATAGTTAATCAGTAAAAAAGAAATTTTGATAAAAAATACACCAGAAATTCATGGTTTAATTCAAAATTCATGGATATTGCTATTTGATTATTTATTGGCATCAAATTTGAAACATGCCATAAATTAAATAAAAACTGACATGTCTAAAGTGGGAGAAACCATAGAATTTCGGATATCTTAGCTACATAATCGATGTTTGAATAGTTCAAGATAAATGGTTTATGGGCCTAAAAATAACTAACTCTTATTTTACCAAAAATGGCTATAGATAAATATTTTCTCGGGTAAATTCGAACAAAAATCACAAATTAACCAATAATTAGATAAACTAAGTTCATAAAACATTGGTCGAAATTACAAAATTCAATGAGTAAGCAAAATTAGCCACTGGTACATCAAAGGCCACGTAAAATTGATTATAATACACACAATTGATTCTATTAAGTAATGAGGTTAGCGCGTGATTGAGAATTAGTTTGTTTCATGGATTAATTTTTTAAGAATTCCGTAACAAAACAACTTGTAAAGAACTTTGAGCCACTAAGTGAAAAAATTTATAAATTTAGTAGGCTTAAAATAATTTGGTTTCAAATAAAATAGCGTAGGTTTGGGGAAAATTGAATCATATCCTTGGTTTCTTTTCACTAAAAATTCATGCTTTTCATGGAACTTTTTAAATTTGGCCATTTAAACTAAAAGCAAATTCTCAAGTAATAATAGGCTAAAAGTCCAAACAAAAAGTCTCAAATTATTAATTGACAAGAGGAAATAGGAAATTTTCTTTGCCACTTTTTATCAAACACATACTCTATATTGAGATTACCTCAAATTTCACATTCTGAAACATGCAATTCTAGCAAGAATTAGCACAGTAATTGCCATTCTTATCAAATCAACAAACCGCACAAACCAATCCTATATTCTTTCTCAACAAAAGTTCTCAAGATTTTAAGACATGGTCACATACCGAATTCATCCATTAAACCATCAATTCAAGAGTTCATCATGAAAATAAAAATTAGAAATTAAAATCCTTACCTATAAAATCTATCAAACAAGGCAATGAATTCTTTAGATAACAGTGATAGATGTGGCAGATTGGAGTCAGGGAAGCCATTGTGCTCGAAATATGAAAGGATACAAAGATGGGCTCAAGAATTTTTTAGCATGATGGTTGCGGGAGATGTTGCCCTTTGTTGTCCAATCGTTTCTTCACGCATTGGACATTGGCGCTGGGCTCTGCTATCACTGCTTGTCGCATGCTGGGATTCTCGCTGCCTGTAGTGTGTTGGCATTATGCATGCTCTGGGGTTCTTCATGTCAGGGCTGTCGTGATTCCTTTCACAACGGGTTCTTGGCCCGCTAGATTTTGCACATCGGTTGTTCTGGGAGTTCTTTTGCGTCGTGCATTGGGGCTCTTCTTTGTAGGGGTTGTCATAGTTCCTTTTCTCCCTCCCATCGCATGTTGGGTATTCTTCTTGTGCGATGGATTTCTCTTCGCAGCGATGAGTTTTTGGCTAGATTCTTTCTTGTATTGAAAAAAGTTTGTCCACGGTGATGGTTTTGGGTGTGATGGCCGCTAGAGAGGACGTCGGCGTGTTCTTGTTGTGTTAGGGGAAAAATTGGAATTTTAAGGATTTTTGAATTCTTAGGAGAAATAGGCTTGGGGTTTATTTTGTAGTTGCGGAGAAGAACGTTAAGTGATATTGACCAAGGCACCAAGGCGGATTTGGCACCAGCAAAGGACGCCGAGGCAGTTTTGGTACCGGTACAAGTTTTGATTTTTTCTGTAAAAATGAAATTAGAGAGGAAAGAAAAATGGAATTTGGGTTTATTTAGGGGTTGAAATTAAAATTTTAAATTTTAAAATTTTAATTTCTTTTCAAAATTAAAATGTATTTTAGAAATCTCAACGATTAAAGGAATTGGGAATTTTGAAATTTCAAAATTTAGCAGGCGATTTTTAAATTATCTTCGACTACGTATATTAGGATTTTCTAAAACCATTATATGTATGGGAATTGTTTGAACCGGATTTTTGTTAGATCATTAATTAATTAATGAACCCACTAAAATAATAAATTGTTTTGAAAATATCCGGTCCAAAAATGAGAATGGACCAATTTACTGACTTGTATCGATAGAAAATCATGTTTTACCAGTCTGCCCCAGTGGAAAGTAATCGGCCCGGTTTTGGTCTGGTTCTCGATTCTCAGTCCCGAGACGGAATCCATCCCAATGAAAAATAATTAGAATTTACCGAGTTAAATTCATGAATAATTTAATTGGTCAAACCGCACCGGTAAAATGCAAGAGGTCTGGTTAAAACTATTCGTACATGTTAAGTTGTTTTAACACGTGAAAATAGTGAGGATAAGGAAAACTGAATGTGGAAAGGAAGGTAATAGTTAGTGGGCAGAAAATGGGGGAAGTTAGTTTGAGCAGAGTAATTCCAAAGCTCTTCAGTTATAAAAGGAGTAAGGATTCAAGGGAAAAAGGGCTACCAACCAACATTCAATCATAGACACAATCAATACTATCAAATCAAGTCAATTATACTTCTGTCAACTTAGTTTACAAAGTACTTAATTTTTATTTTAGTTTTATTATTTTCATTACGTTAGTCAATAAAGTTAGATTTCAATTTCAAATTACATTTCTCTTTACTTAAACATTTTTAGTATCAATTTATTTTTATCGTTTCAGTAAATTTATTTTACAGTACACTTAAATTTTTAGGTATTTTAATAAATTTTTTGAGTTTTCTAGAAATAATAAAACTTCAAAAATTTATGTGATCGTTTTGGTTAGAAGTTAGATTTTAAAAACGCATTTTACATTTTTAATTTAAGAAAAAATTAATTTTTCAACACGTTCACTTCACACGTATTAAATTGATTTTTACTGTAATGATTATATAGAGTTATATTATGTAGTTTTATTAGAAGTTCATGGGTAATTGAAATATAAAAACAATTACCGTTGATATGTTGTGTTAATATTCAATTATTATCATAGATAATTATCTAAATAATAGGATCAAACAATTTGTAAATTCTGGAGGTTTTTTTTTGTTATATTTTCTTATCATCAAAATTGTATGTCTTATCCATCTATAAATTGTATGTCTTTAAAATTTTGTTTTTTTCTGCGCCGCCGTACGGACGCATATATTAGGTAGGTGCTGTATTTAATTAAGCCCCAACAAACATTATAAAAGAAAAGAAATGAAACAATCCGACAAGAAATTATTTAAAATATATCAGCCAAACACAGTGAACCGGTAATGGATAACCACAAAATTAAAGGCCCGTGAAATGAACCGGTCCGTTTCGGCATCTCGCATCCGTCCCTAGATTCTCGACCCTCCAATTCATCTCCAACACTTTTGATTCTGCTGCTCCCGTGCTTGTGTCTCCCACGCGCCCTTTTCGATTTATTCCTCTCAGGTTATATCTCTCTCTCTCTCTATTCCCAATTCGATTGTTTATCTGGTTTCATGGTTCTTCGTGTCTTTGATTTCATTTCCCTTTTTCTCAATTTTAATCTGTCGAATTTGAACTTTGCAATTATCTTATTTAGGGTCAAAATCAAAATTCCAATGTCATATGCAATTATCTTTTTTTATTATTATTATTTTCCATTGAATTTTTATGGATTTGGGAAATTCAAAGCACTTCAATCATGTTACAAATTGTTATCTCAATTGATGATTGAAATTTTTTCTTTTAAATGCTTCTCTTGATGAACATAGTTAATTGAGTTTCGTAATTATTCTGAATTATTTAGCTTAGATGTTTACCTGTTTTGAGAATTTTGTTATTATTCTGTTCAGTTTAAGCTGATATTGTTATAGTAGTAAATTCATTTCTTTTTTATTTTTCGTTGAATTGATTTTTTTTTTCAGAGCAGAGCAAGAAACAATGGAGTTTTTGTTCAAGGGAATAAATGAGGATAAATCTGATTGCCACTTTGATGAGAAGACAATTCAGATATGCCCCTTTTTGAGGAACCTCAATAAGCCAACTTGCTTTTCTTTCTCTTCATTGAACTTCCCAATTCCTGTGAGTTCTTGTTCTCTATCATTACCATGATTTGTCTTAATGGTCCTTTGAATTAATACTTTTTTTTCTTTTTACTATCTGAATTTGTTTAATTCTATTGTTTAATCAGGTCAGGGGAGCCAAAGGTCCAATATTTGAAGATGGACCAAACTTTGATACAGCATTTAAGCTGTTTCATGGAAAAGATGGGGTTGTTCCACTCTCAAGCACCTCTACTTTTCACCGTAAAATTTCAGACTCTGACTCTACACCTCAATTTAATCCCTTGGCAGCGAAAGCAGCTACTATTAGTTTGTCTGCATTTGGCCCTGGTGGACCATTTGGCTTTGGATCCTTCAATGATAAACGGACGAATCAGAAAAAATCTGAATCAAACAACAAGGATGAGCAATCTTCACAGGTAGACATTCTTAGCATTCATGTTTACTTATTGTGCAAAGGGAGTGATTTGTAACCAAATAATAGAGAGACAACAAGCACATTTATCCTGTATGATCAAATGCATTGAGTTCAGTCATGAACCAATTATTGGGAACTTCTAATGGTCTTTATGCATGAGGGTCTCTTTCATGTTAATTGTATCTATTAGAAGCTCTTGATTTTGTAATTTTGGGCTACTTCGCAAGAGAATGCAAAATCTGAAGTCTAGTTAGTTTTGCTTATGACTGGAAACTTATGGAATGCACCATTTGAATTAGGGATAACTAGATTCCAATGTTTTGGGAGATCAACAATTAGGATCTAAGCTATTTTTTATACTTAGAGTCCCTACATTTGATCTTTTCATAATTTGGGTCCTCAGGTAACTTTTCCATCCAAAGCAATGGAAATGTTGATGTGGCATGAAACAAAATGTCGACATGCCACCCATTGGTTGTTACCACGTCCAGTAATTTTAAATGAAATTTAGATGGAGGACCCAGATTGTGCAAAAAATTTAATGATGGGATGGGACTCAAAAAATTCTTTAGGATCCTTATTGTTAATCTCCAAATACATTGGGACCCTATTTGTATATTACTCAAAGTTCTAATTATGTTGTGCTTTTTTTTTGTGATCCTCCAGAAAGGAAACACCTCTAAGCATGAGGCAATGGGAAATGAGTGGCTAGAAACAGGCAACTGTCCTATTGCAAAGTCCTATAGAGCAGTGAGTAACATACTCCCACTTGTGGCATCGACCTTCCAGTTACAACCGGGTGTGAAGCTTAGATGTCCACCTGCTGTAGTAGCCGCAAGGGCAGCCCTAGCCCGGACTGCCCTGGTCAGAAACTTACGTCCTCAACCACTACCAACAAAGATGCTTGCAATTGCTTTATTGGGGCTGGCAGTAAATGTGCCATTGGGTGTGTGGAAGGAACATACTAAGAAGTTCTCACTATCTTGGTTTGCGGCAGTGCATGCAGCTGTGCCCTTCATAGCAATGCTTCGGAAGTCTGTGGTGATGCCCAAAACTGCAATGGCACTGACTATCGGAGCTTCTATCTTAGGGCAAGTGATTGGTTCAAGAGCTGAGAGGCATCGGCTAAAAACAGTAGCTGAGAAGGATAGGGTAGTGGCACAGATAGAGACAGCCATTGTTGCTGCAGTTGCAAGTTGTGATTCAACCCGGGTTGGGGGCATTACAGGCAGTCCTTGTGGTACTAAAGGGATGATAACATGGGATCCTCTCTATGTTAAGAATGGTGGATCAACTCCCTCACCAACTGATATGTGTTGCTGATATCTCAAGCAGAGAGCAGGAAATAAGACGACAGTATAAGTATTGGTAGCTGGTGATGCGTAACGCTCGTGGAGTTCAAAATTGATGGTTCCACCTAATGCATTTGTATTGTCTTATATAACCAGTAATAGAGTTGTATAATGATGATCAAACTCAAAAGTCCCAGTGCAAAATGCATTTCTATATTGCAAAAACTGTTTCGTTTAGCTATTTTAGCATTGAGAATCTGTTTGTGTGAAACTGCTTTTGCTTTTACAGAGAAACAAAATCTGATAGTCTAATCTTCAGGAGTGAGCTTGAAATTTTGATCTCTTGCCCCATGTAAATTGATTTGTTACACCAAATGGGGGGTTTTTGAAAAAATGATTTCTGTTTTTTTTTTTTTTTTTAAAGTAAATAGGGATAAGGTTTTTGGTTTTTAGAAAAGTAGGATATACCGGTTTTGTACCAAAAAAACCTACACAATTTGTGCTGATCTTATGGTACAAAACTGGCAAAAAAATGTGTCATTTTTGCTGCAAAGGGGGACTGGCACAAGAGTACTGAAACCTGTATTGTCAACGCCGGTTTCGGATTCGGCAACTGGTTTGGTTTTAGTTGAACCGGTTTGGTCCGGTCAGATTGATAAAAGGCTGCATGTTCGATTTATTTAACTATTAAAATCAGATTTATTATTTTATATCAAAAATATAATTTTTCAAGGTTTATTTTTTATTTTACTAGGTATAAATTTAAAATTAACACTGTCTATTTAAAATATTAATGTAACAAATCATATAATATCCTAACCGTATTTATACGGAGTATAAATGAATAGTGAATAAAAAGGGTATAATACGAGTCAATTAAAATTTAAAAGAAATAGAAAATACGACAAATGACAAAAACAGAATTATGGAAACATGAGAAGGGTAAATGGGGGAAATGATAATTG
>CAOJCQ011316746.1:0-50981 GCA_948356215.1 Stillingia texana | reverse complement strand
ATCGCTTTTACGCGAGAAAGGGGGACCACCCTCTAAGCCTAAGTATTCCTCAATGACCGATAGCGTACAAGTACCGTGAGGGAAAGGTGAAAAGAACCCTATTTAGGGAGTGCAATAGAGAACCTGAGATCCGATGCGAACTGAAATTCATTCTTAGTATGGCTGCTGGTCTAGCGATCCCTACTAGCATAGCTAGGAGCCAAGCCTGCCTGCTGAAGACCGTAACGTAAGTAACTTAGTGCAAGTAAGGCTTTGAAGAAAAGAAAATGAAAGACGAACAACCGCGCTGGTCGTAAAAGAGTTTAGAATGAAAATCGTATTATGTTTTTGCTTCGCCTTATCCCCTTTACTGCTTTCATAGGAGCAATCTTTTTCGGACGTTTTCTAGGATCAGAAGGAAGCGCTATAATGACCACCCTTTTAGGAATCTTTTTGATTGGCTTCCTCTTTTCCTTTCGATTTTATCTAAAAAAATACGAACGGAAAAAAAAACTTTTGATTCTATTTGTAATTTCTTTCTTCACATTCAATGTGAGAATCTTATGTATTCATCCTTTTTTACAGAATCTTTCTTCTCTTGCGCTCGCCGGGCTGGTTCTTCATTTCTCGGGAGAGGAGATCAATTGGGACTCTATTGTTAGAGCTCCAAGCCCTGGAGTCCAAGCAGAGATTTTTGAAATCCCCTTGAGTCCTCAACCCCCCGCTCCCGAGGCTCAGCAACCCCCCGCCTCCGAGGGAAGTACAGACCAACAAGCAGGACCTTCCCGACAACGTCCAATCCAGAATCCGTTGAACGGAGAGGTGAGAGGCGCGGCCGAAGAAGAGGCCCGGCTGTATGCGGCAGTGGACGGGATCATGAGCGCTTGTCAAACCATAGAAAATCAAATGGTTTGCAAGGCGGAGGGGCTCCTGAGGAACAAGGGGGTCGTCCTAGCCGACCCCAAGGACATGGGGCGGGCCATTAGCGTGGCGATGACGGAGGCTTGGGAGGGGGACATCGATTTCCGTCTCGAACATTTCCGTCGCCTTCACCGGTCCTTGGGTACGAGGAATTGTCCTCTTTGGCCTGAGATCGTGAAGGTGCTTCGGGACTTGGGAAATCGGGACATCCCGGATTAATAGGTTTCTTCAGCCCTTAGGATTCTTCTTTCTTTATGTTTTTTCCGGTATGCCGCTCCGCGAGCAAGGAGCGATAGAACTAAGTGGGCGGTGGTGATGCCAGAATTTGCACCTATTTGTATCTATTTAGTGATCAGTCTGCTAGTTTCTTTGATCCCACTCGGTCTTCCTTTTCTATTTTCTTCCAATAGTTCGACCTATCCAGAAAAGTTGTCGGCTTACGAATGTGGTTTCGATCCTTCCGGTGATGCCAGAAGTCGTTTCGATATACGATTTTATCTTGTTTCAATTTTATTTATTATCCTTGATCCGGAAGTCACCTTTTTCTTTCCTTGGGCAGTACCTCTCAACAAGATTGATCCGTTTGGATTTTGGTCCATGATGGCCTTTTTATTGATTTTGACGATTGGATCTCTCTATGAATGGAAAAGGGGTGCTTCGGATCGGGAGTAATCACTAGTGATAGGGAAAAAATCGGGGGGAAGGACAAAGGAAAGAACGATGCCTACATTCAATCAATTGATTCGTCATGGTAGAGAAGAAAAACGGCGCACGGACCGTACTCGAGCTTCGGATCAATGTCCCCAGAAGCAAGGAGTACGCCCGCGTGTTTCAACGAGAACACCGAAAAAACCTAATTCAGCTCCACGTAAGATAGCCAAAGTACGGTTGAGCAATCGACATGATATATTTGCTCACATTCCAGGCGAAGGTCATAATTTGCAGGAACATTCTATAGTCTTAATAAGAGGAGGTAGAGTAAAAGATTCGCCAGGTGTGAAATCCCATTGTATTCGAGGAGTCAAGGATTTGCTGGGAATTCCGGATCGAAGAAGAGGCAGATCAAAATATGGTGCGGAAAAACCCAAATCGATATGAATGGAAGATGCCTCTGGAACTTCTTTTTTTAATTGACCAAAGCCGGTTGTTTGGCGTCACATTCTGCATTCAAAAGTCACTTCATCATTAACGATTGACTGGTGCTCAACAAGAAATTGAAATTACTTAAAGTTCGCCTTTCGAAAAAACTAGATGATCTCCGGGATTTGATGATTCCGAAATCTTATCTGCTTTGCTGGAAAAGTAGAAGCGCTTATCTACGACAAACCGCTCCGCGGGCTACTCAACTAAGTCGATCCTTATCTACGAACATGGTTCGCTAACACTCTCACTTTGGATTCTCCAAACCTTGGAAGTCCGCTAGGACTTGCTATGTCAAACCTACGCTTCGAAGTGCGACTTGCTTCTCGGGTCACCAGACTGAGACTGAGTGGGAATTGGAAGAATCAATTGAGTAATAGAATCAAAAAGGCGTTAGCTAGGACGATCCTTAACTGAATTAATTCGTGTTTTCAGATGGTTGATCTACAGCTACCGCCCTTCTTTTTGACTTGATTGATGGGTAACTTGTTCCGAAAAACCTTCTGTATCTTATGTGTATGATCCCCGACTAGAGTACTAGAATTCTGGCTCCTAAGCCTTAGTTGCGATCTTTCCTATTCTGTGCCATCTACTGGTTTTGTTAGCTTGGTCGGGGCCTGTTGGCGTGTTCGAAACCAGCCTTCGGTGCGCTCCTTCCCCCCAGTTTTTGGTGTTCTCTGTAGGTCGATTTTCGCAGGGGGTTCTGGAAGCCGCTAGCTTTCTTTGCTTCTGATCCCTACTCTTGGTGGTTCGCGGGGCTTGCTTTAGCTTCCAGGCGCTTTTGCCTAAAACTTCTTTTAGTTAGTGATAGCGTTAGTTTTCTAGACTGATGGTAAGGATACAGGTAAAGATATATCCAGCTTTCAGGAAAGAGAAAGCTTGACCTCGAGTCACTCATTTTGGTGCGCGATAGCTTGCAACTATTCTGCTGAAAGCTAATAGAATATCATAAGAGAGATTGTTGCATTCGTGGTCAGGCTCCATCATATCGACATCCGATTCAGTAAGGGGAGGGCTCGGTTTAACCAATTCTCCATTACTTCTTCGTTTGAATTTCTTCTTGCTCCGAGCAAGGATATCCGTTTCTTCCACAGAGGCTTGACGCAAAGAAATTGGGACAAGTGGGACAAGAGGGCTCAGACTTTCTTTCTTTATAATAGATAAGGAAGACGTCTGCCCTTCAGATAAAGAAATCCAAGCACATTAATTAAATTATCTGATCACGTCAAGGGAATGAGGTGAACTAGCAACCTCCGGGGGCACAGAAAGGCTCACAAGCGGGCCATAGAGGCCATGTAATCCAAGAGGAAAACCCTCGATCCGGGAACATCTGGACGAAAATTGACTCTGATAACCAGCATACGATGAGCAAACCGATAAGAGGTTGCTTGAAATACTTATGAAGCAAGTTTTTTTTTCGCAGTGACAGCCATCAAAGCAAGAAGCAAAGGCAAGTGGATCGGCTAAAGCAACAAGAAAGTGTAACGGTCACATTCAATTGACACTAGCTCTGCTCTATAAACGCAATTTCTGTAGTAGCCACAACAGGAGAAAAAGAAAAAGGTGCACGAGCTGATTATCAATCAAACTTGAACTGCCCGCCTAGCATCACACATTCCATTAGATGACGAAGATGTCCTTTCCACCCTCCTCTCTCTTTCCAACCGCTATCCTTTTGACTCTTGGAACCCACTATACTTTTTCAATCCGCTATCCTTTTGAACTTCTCTTTCTTCTCTTCTCGAAGCCGATAATGAGACTAGGGAAAAAGGGTGAGTGGCTTAAGGCATTGGTTTGCTAAAGCCCGCTTCCCCTTTTCCAGCCACCCGAATAGAAGAATGTTGGCCTTTAGCAGGACTAAGAGCTGTATCCTATTCTTCAATCCCCAAGTTAAAGATCTTGAAGCTATCTTTCCGGTCTTTGCCCTATAAGGTAATCGGTCTAGCGTATTACTAACCTCTTGGTTGCCCAGAGCTCTTTGATCCCTTTCCTTCGAAGCGAGGTCAAGCCTCCTCTTCATCTCCCTACCGGTTGAGCCCTTTCATCTCCTCTTCCTTCTGTCGAGTTACTTCCTCTATCTCTCGAACCCAAGAAAGGAGAGAAAGAAGGTGATGCTCACAGCCTTCTGATTGAATTATTCCCTCACCGCGGATTTCAAAACCTTTTAGTCAAGCTTCCACTCCGATCCTTCCATTGAATGCTTTCTGTCACTCCTTGCCTTAAGCCCAGATCTGTGCTCGGCTTGATGCCATTTCCTCTGGCCCGTAAAGCCATCTGTAGCTCGCCTTCTAGATTGAGAACATCCCCCGGCATTGGAGTTAGGCTTCGCCCCTCTCCTTTTCTAGCTGCCCTGATTGAATTCCTCTGGGAACAACTAAACTATTAGCCAAAGGTCTAGTGGAAACTGCTTAGTCGAGGGAAAGTCCCCTTTTTGTCTCGTACCCCCGCTCCTAAGCTAACTAAGAGCGCTATCCCCTCCTTCTGCTTCTTCTTAGCCTTTGGCTTCTTTGCGAAGGTATAGAATAGCGCAGTCCTATACCCGATCTCAGCTAATTGAATCGTGAGATCTGAACCTTTAAGGTAATCTCACGGTACCCTAAACTCGTTCTAGCTTAAAGATCTGTCTCTTCATGCAACTGAAAGATGGTACCTCGATCAGATCTTTCTCCTAGTCTCATTAGCCGAAGGCTTCTTAGCCTGGTCCCTTGTTTAAGAGCTAGCTTCTGCTTTGTATTCTGATGGCTCAGCTGAGGACTCAGATTCGGCTTTCTCTTATGCTGATTAAGCTTCCCCCGAACCAACAATTGCAACTTAAGCTGCTAGCCTAGCTCTTGGCCTAAGCCCACTCACTCCCCTTGAATAGTGGTGGGTAAAACAACCAACTCGTTAAACTGACCTATGTCACCATTGAAGAACTGGAAAAACCTACATTGAAAAGGCAGGACTCCTTTCATATACGATGCAAACCTAGCGTTTACCTTGCTATGCCGCCCTTCTTCTCTTCTTTCAGCATCTCTTTCGGTTGATTGTCTAGTTGCGGATTTTCCAGTTAAAGCTGCGGATGCCCTATCCTACTTCCCCACCTCTTTCGAATGATTCCGTGCTTTCTTCAACCAGATAAATTAGGGATAGACCCGGGATAAAGTCAATAGTGCTGACTGACAGGAGACCCTGGACCCCCTCGATTGCTAAGTAGCTATTCGGTAAATGAGGGAAACCCTTGTTGAACCGCTATCAGGTTAGCTCGTGCTGATGGATCCCAACTCATCCCTTGGCTATTCTCAGGAAGCTTCAGTTTCCTTGTTAGCCTATCTATAGTAAGGATAAAGAATCTTTTTTCGATGATGTTGAGCCATTCGAAGAAGACTAGTCTTTTGATCACTTGAAAGCTGATACATTTTTTTTGATCCTATCTATCTTACAAATATATCGAGATAAGGATAAAAAATATGATCCCGTACTTAGGGCTCCTGCCTTAGCAAGATGCCAGAGAAAATTAGACATTCCATGGCAACCATCTCTTACCCCTGATTCAGATATGGAAAGGGGCAACCAACATAGTCGTATAGTATCAATAAATTGACCATTTGTTACGGAATTTTCTATTGCAATAGATTCAAAACTTAGGCGCATATCATGTAATCTATTTTGCATTTACTTCGCTTGAAGCTAAGCATGAAATGCAAAGTAGGCAAAGCATGTAATTCAAAGTCGGCTGCCATAGAGTGGGCATAAAATGCCAAGTCGGATAAGCATGTAATGCCAAATCGCTTTTCTCTTGGGCTTTGCCCTCTGTTAAACTAAACCAAAGCATGGAGAGTGGAAAAAAGAGAATTCCCGATCTCAGCTATAAGAAGATAACGAGAGGAAGTCAAACTAGGGATTAGTACGACGACGATAGAGGAAGAGATCAACTTGACCAAACAAATAGGTAGAAAGATTGCCCTCTTTTTTAATGACCCCTAAGTGAAGTGATCAAAGAAACTTCAGACCGATATGTCAGGCGAGCGTCGAGCAGTGAGCTTGGAGAGTAGAGTCGAGGTAAGGTCAGGAAGGATAGCGTACAAGTGAAGCCCACTAAAGAGAAGTTAGCTGGCGGGTTCTTGTTTTCCGATAGGAAGAGGAAGGAAAACGCTTTGCTTCGACCTGACCCCTTAAAGTGGATGAGAACACGAGGTTAGTAAATCAAGCAAGTTGCCGGTCAGAGAGAAAATCAAAAACACGACTGATAGAAAGAGTAAGAGCGAGAGCTCAATCATAGATAGGGAAGCCCTTTCACAGAATCCGTAGATTCTCTCCCTAAGAGCGGAGCCAGAGAGATAGACGATGTTTGCACGGGTACCCCTTGAATCAATGCATTAATTTGACGTTGTGGCTAAACCTCTTTTTGTTTGGCCCATTAGGATACTTTACCTATACTTGCTCTTCTTGCCAGCTCCTCTGTCTTCCGCTTGTCACGAAAGATTATGCCTTGAAGAATGAACGACTGAGAGATCAAACTCCAGTGCGCTCCTGGAAACTAGAATGCAGCAAGTTCAAGCCTTAGCGCAAGAGTCCTAAAGGCGCAAGCACTTCCTTCTTTCTCAGGGGGTGGATTCTTCCTCTCGCCTGTTGAAGGGAGGGCTTTGCCCAAAGTTCCCTACTAACTGTACTGCAGAGGGGGCGGGAAGATTCCTTTTTTTAAAGTAGGATCCCAAGTTCTAGGGCATATCCCGGACCCTCATCAGTGATAGGTACCCGGTTCCGTACAGAAGAACTATCGGAAAGGGGCGTTTATGCGCTCTTCCCATCTACCTTGTGTGATTTCGCGATGATCATCAGTGGGGCTAGTTCTGCTTCAGGATCATTGGTCTCAAGCTAATTAGGTGAGTGATCTGTGGAAGGCTTTGACGGTAAACGTTGGCTAAGAGCCCGCTGCAGCCCCCTACCTGCTAGTGCTCCTTTCTATTGGACAGTCGGTCTTTACATCTTCCCCGGTATCCGCCGACGGCCCTTACTCGAATCATCCTTAGCTTTCTCAAGACCCGGGCAAAGCTAATTTTGTATTGACGTTCTGTTTCCCGAGTTGGGGTGTGAGTAGTAGTTAAGTAGTGGGCTCCCCCTCATTGTGATGCCAACCCCTTTCGTACGCTACGGTTCACTCAATCTTTAGTCGTGCCCTTGGCCTGGTCACGTCACCCATTATAAGACACGATCCGTGTCTCATTTTGATCTCACACCTCCATTCTCGTTTGAATTCTGGAGCTCGACTTCGTTGCTCGGATGCGCTTGCCAGAAAGTTACAAAGGGAGAACAAGTCTGAGACTCACTCGGCGATATCCTCCTCAGGATCTGCCCGACATGCTGTTGACTTGGAGATGAATTCTCTGGCCGTACCCTCTGCGATCCTTACGCTTGGTCGGCCATGTTGGGACCAAAGAAAAGAAAAGTGGAAGCTTCAACCGTGTCGATGTCACTGCAACCAAGGTATGCGACCTCCAAAACCACCATTACTGTGCTGCTAAGGTAAGGGTCAATCACCTGAATCAAGGCCAGAGGGTAACCCCTAAGATTTATGATGCTCCTATGGATAAAGGCCTGTAAGCGATCTGCTTAGCTTCGATCTCTTCCTCTCCTCTAGCTTAAAATCCCTTCATTATACGCATTGTTCCATCTCTTTTTCTTTTCTTGGAAAGAAGTAGATCTCACTGCTTAGCGAGTGGAGACACTCGGATTATGCTGGTGCCTTGGGAATGCTTACTTGAGTATGCTAGGATTGGAAGCTAATTCAACTAGGACCTCTTATTTTCCTTAACTTAAGGATTGAATTTCTTAACGCGATTCAGTAAGTCGATCCTAATACTATTTTATCGTGGTTATGATAACTTTTCTTTCACTCGCAGTGCCACAGGTATCCCTTATAGAGAGTGGGCAGCCTTTATTGGGAAATTACACAATTGCAATGCTGATGTTATGACTCGGAACGGAAGGCTTTTTTACAGGGTTCTCTTCGTATTACACATGTCTCACGAGTGAAGCTATGAAAGCACCTATCAAAGACTCGATTCTAGCTTGGATTAAGTTAGATGTACAGGCTACTGGCGAAATTCCGCATAAGGGACTATGATCCACCAGAATAGGTTTTGTATGCTATTGAAATGAAACATCCTAAACTCTGTTTGAAAACCCTTTTTGTTACTTTGGCCAACAAAAGCACTTAGGATATCTTAGGCTCATGTCGGAATGAGGAGCCCTTATTTTGATTTTGCTAAATTTAGGTTCCCTCGCATCAAGAGGCTTTCTTATATGAAGATCATGACAATTCCTATTAGGCTAGCTTTGGCTACCATGTCACGAATTTATTTGCACCAAGCAGTGGAAGAAAAAATCTTTGATAGTGAGAGCTCATGAGCTAGATTAGGTCTACTACTTATCTTTTGCCGAAAAGGAGAGAACTTTTTTCAAAAAATGTACTTTACTACGCTATGAAAAGCACCAACAGCTAAAATAGCAGCGCTTAGGCCTAATCCCAATGCTCTTACTCAAGGACCAATACCAGAAAAGAGAAGAGCGGAGGCGTGAACAAGAACAGCTTTCTCTTGTGACCATGAGTTAATTCCTATTCTTTTTCTTTACCTCCCCGCTAAGCAAGAGCAGTTGACAGGAGACAGAGTCTTGACTTTATGTTGATGGATAGGCGGACTTTACTCCCATTGATCTAACAGCATGGGATATTCTCGCAAGAGCTGATTCAATCGTGTTTAACAGCATCGGGTATTCTCACTGCTAGCAATCCATTTAGTTAGGTCTCGTATGCCTATTATACAGTCTGACTAAGAGTTCATAGTATATAATCTGATCTGAGAACTGAATTCAAATAAACCGAAAAGGTGAACGAACGGTCAAACTGCATGCAATCGACAGCCAAAAGAGAGAAGACAGTCGCGGCACACTGACTATATCCTAGCCCGGTGACCCTAGTCATTTCCCTCGCCTTCGTCATTGACTTGTGCTAGCAGTACCCCCAGAGAACCGGGCAGGGCTGTGATGTACAGGATCAGTGGCTTTCCTCGCACGGGTACAGTTAGAACCGGAGGACTCAAAAGATATCGCTTTCTACTATAAAAAGCGTTCTGGCACGAAGCTTTAACTCCGCATCCTTTTTCATCAACTTTGTAAACGCGGCCCGAAAAGTTAGAAAGAAACCTTCGGATGTAAGCCAGCTTCCCTTGAAGAGACCTAAGCTCCTTCCGATTCTTCGGTGGCGGTATTTAAAGTATAGCCTTGATTTTATCTGGATCAACCTCGATCAAAAAAGAAGACCTTGAGGTCTGCAAGATGATCGGCCCTATCTATCACGTGTCTTGACCACTAGATCATCGACGTAGCACTCAACGGAATGGTGCAACAAATCATCAAAAATCACTGTCATCGCCCTTTGATAAGTCTTCTTTTATCCAAACGGCATTACTTTGTAGCAAAAGTGCCCTTTCGGTGTCCAGAAAGCGGTGTGAATGGCCTTTTTTGGATCCATCTTGATTTGGTTATGAAGACCCATCCATAAACATAAAGGAGAGAGCTTAGTGATCGGCAAAGGGAATTCATCCTTCGGACATGCCTTGTTTAGGTCACGAAAATCCACACATATTTTTATTTGGCTGTTCTTCTTCCCCACCGGGACAATATTAGCCAGAAAATAAAATAGGGTATTGAACCTCTTCAATGAAGCCTGCCTCAATCAGCTTATCCACCTCAGCAGTAATCTGGGCTTGAAGTTCAGGGCGGAAATGAATAAGGTTTCAGGCGACTCGTCCGAAGGTTCATTTTAGCAGGAAGGACAAGGCCTTTGAACCCTAGGCTTTGATTTACCGTTTTTCCGGGATTTCCCTCACCGGCTCAGTCTGACTGAAGCCAACCTAGGTCATTTGTGAACTCGACCATCCGGGAGGGGACACCGGTCAGGAGCGAACGAACAATAAAGGTTGGGCAGCGGATACCGGGGGGAGGGGTAGACAAGAAGTTGGAGAAGATTTCCTTGTCTATCCCTCTGTCTTTCTTCCCCATCCGAGAAGGATAAGCCTTTTAAAGTCCCCATCTCTTATCCCACCACCTAAGGCAACCAACACAACATTTCATTCTGCCGGCTTTATCCCCATCCCGAACCTCCCGTTCGTGAAGATGCCTTTCCCTCAACACATGGAGAATATCGCTATCCAGTCGAACAATGCTAAATATTCATTATCAGGGCTATGGGTTGGGTAGCAATCTGAGATAAGGCAAGGTCTTCCCCAGCCTGTTGGTGTTGACTAGCCAGCTCGGTTTGGGATATGCGCCACCCACCTGATCTTTGACAAAACGACAACTAAAGTGAGTCGAGCGAACCGTTAGATGTGTACTCTAAATAGAAATAGATATATAAATAGATATATGCTTCTCGCCTCCACTAACACCATCACTTCCCGTATCGCCGAGTCAGTATATGTCCCCCCGAGCCCTACATTTCAGCAGACCGTCCTGCACATTCTTCCAATCGACATGAGGACCAATCAGCCAGCACAGCTGCCTCCTCCCCACATGGAAATGAAAGGAGGATCTTCCATTTTGTCTGGATGAGAATACCTTTTCTTTGAATATTAAAAAAAAAGATGATCAACTATCTCATTTTTGAGGGGCAAAAGAAAAGCGGGCTTCTCCCAAGAGAATGCCTTCCCTTCCCTGTCTTATTTCAATGCTTTTTAACCATGGGCGGTGGATGGGGAAGGAAGAGAGAGGGCAAGTAAGCTAGGAATTGCTTATAGTAAGATGCGCGGACCCAGGTCATTTGGCCGAGAAAACGTTCGATTTGCCGTGAAAGTTCCCCTTTCTTTGTCGGAGGGCAGGGCTTCAAACCCATAATTCAACCTAGCCAACCAATGTGGGAGCTTCATATAATAAGTTCCAAAACCTTGAGATTTGATATGAAGAAGGGAAAGCGTAAGTGAACTCGATCTGGTAGAGGAGGAAGCTCGGATCAGTCCTAGCAGATCTGGGCTCACTCACTTCAAGAGTCGAATCCGCAACTCTAGTTGAAGGGGTATTGGCCATTATGAGTAGTAAAGGCTACTATGAGCAGAAAGGGACTACTTGGCTCGATCGAGCAGCACCTACACCTTCTCGCGTAACGACTTCTTTGGAAGCTAGGCTAGGATCGGATCCAATTCTAGGAGCGATGTAAGACCAGTAGACCCGGGTTATGCTTTTGATCTAGGAGCTTCGGTTTGAACACGTTGTTCTCTTGAAAGCTTATTAGGAAGCTAAGTCTTTACCTTTTCTTTTATCAAAAGGAGGTGTGGTGCCGTTGGACCAGCCCTTTATACAGCAGTAGTTTCGGTTGAACTGGACATTTCTCCCGCTATTGGTAGGCTAAGAATTCAAGGAAGTGAACTGGCGGGGCCCAAGACTCTCCCACTGAAGACACTCCCGAAGGCCCAAGCTTCAGGTTTCGAGGGCAAGGCGAATCCTTTCTTTTGGCCCATGGCGAATCTAATAATTTTGATTCCTCATTCGATCACTTGCGCTAACCCTGATTCTCCTCTTTCCCTGGTTCGTTAAATAGAGTAGGGGGCTCTAGCTTTACTTTACTTGAAGAGGAAACGAGTTTTCGTTCTGATCTGCTCCGGGGGTTGCTTCGGTTAGTTACAGGGGTGGTCAGTAGGTCTTTTCGATTCTAGCTCTGGAGAAGCGAACTTCAATCACAAAGAAAAAACTACACTACTTATTACGTTTACGTCAAACATTCCTATTTCTACTTCTGACTCTCGCACGGATAGAGATGGAGGTCGGGATTCCCTTTCTCAAGGCAGCACCGCGGCAATTCAATGAGCGAGACTTGCACTCAATAGTAGAACAATGAAAGCAGTAGTGGCACTCCCCATACTTTAAGGGTCCGGGCCTGTGAGCTCCATGCAAATTCTCCTTTCAAAGTTGCAAAACACAATCCCTAGCGTAAGTCGCAATCAACTTGATGCACTTTGTTGGACTAATGAGTATAGGACGTAATTAGAGGTGGTGGGCGCCTATATACCACTTCAAACGGTCTTTGTTTGGTTGCCGAATGATAAGTGGTATTGTACCATTATTCTGCCCATGGTAACCAACGTACCCATTCCCTTGGTCTATCGCTTGTAAAGCATCCCAGGTAGTTCTCTAAGCACCGGTTAACCACCTCCATCACAGTTTGCATGAGATTCCACTTATTCTATGTCATTTTAAGCCTTAGGTAGTTGTTCCTCCAGCAGTTCTGTTCTTGGTCTGATAGTCTTGTTAACGCTTTATAATCTACTTTCTCTCTTGTACAGATCTTCCTTGCCTTTCGTGGTCCCTTTTTCATAGCTATAATGGAGGATGTTTACCATATCTGATCCCGAACTCCGGAATCTGTTTTTTACATGTAGGCTTTCTTTCTTATCCGCTGAATAAGCTTGTGTGGGAGACTCAGCTGCTAGCTCAGATCTTCTTCTTTCGGCTTTCTTGCTTGTTAATGGGTGGGCCAAAGCTCCTAGCGTTAGCGAGAAAACTACCTATTTCAAGGTAGGACCCAGACCGATAGATTTATTCTACGGCGAAGGATCTGAAGGTCTGAAAGCGCGTAAATAGCTTCTGAGAGAATCCAGCTACTTAGGGTTTTCTCTTGAGCGGCTCCTGAGCCCTGCTCGCCTTTTTAGAGACTTCTCACTCCCATTTCGGGCTAGACCATCGAAATCTTCAACTTCTGGCTAAGCCGACATAACATATTCAACCACGGATTAAGTCGACATAACATCCTCACGTTCAGTCAGGTTTTTCCAATTGGATTACCTTGCCGGAATTGGATAGAAGTAGGGCTTTATTGGCCTTCGGCTGCGCCTTCTGCTCGAGCTCGCCGTAGGAAACTTTCCGCCGATGCCATTATTAGAGGAGTAACTGCTTTTTCAAAACCTTGCTTCGCTTCGCAGACAAGAGTGTGGACAGTATATTTTATCGCCTCTACTAATGCAAGTGCAGTTCTCGCAGCTCAACTATATAGAGGGGGCTTTTCTTCGTCTCGCCCATGTGTAAGAGCAAATGGTGAACAACGAGCACCAAGCTCTTTTGCCTATGCGCTTACGAGGACTCCTTCACCGCTACGCCCCTTCCGGATCAAGTTTTGTATATTCTGATCGGGTAATTGCATATTCTGATGATTACTGGTTTCGGACCAAGTCTTCAAAGCAGATGCCTTCTGCAGCCGGATGTTCGACCAAAGTATCAGGCGACACATACGCTCAACGGCTTTCTGGAAGTGAGGGGGATGGCGCATACTCAAACGAGGTGCTTTCCCACACTGATTTACCAACCTCTGGGGCTTACCTTACATCCCTTCCTCCCGACCTGTTGTCTTCTGACTCTTCCCCGGCAATGGCTACGAAATCAAGGGATTGGAGCTCTTCGGCTTCCCTTTTCGATGGTTACGAGTGTGAAATCATTGGTTCTACTCGGCCTAAGGCATTCTTCCACTTCGGCAGATACCCATTCTTAAGTAGTTCTAAGGCATTCTAGCCGTCTTTCCGTTCGAATAATTCGTCTTTTTTCAGCCTCCCGTAGGGGAGCCCTTCATTGAGAGGCTAGGAAACTCTCTTTTAATCCCTTTACCTTTAGGGGTAACCCATGTAGGGGAGTAGCAGAGTTTTGCAATCTTACGAAAAAGGGTAGTAGTTTTGTGCCCTCTCCTTTCAGTCGAACAAGTCACTTTCTTCTTTACAGCCGAACGTCAAACTACTGGGAATAGCTTGAGAAGAGAGACAGGGGCGAATAAGTCCACTTTGTTACCTCTGAATAGACGAGAAGCTAAAAAAATATGTTTTAATCTCTTTGAGGAGAATCCATGTCCTCATCGAGCTTAAAATCGAGATCAGTGGCAAAGCGCTCCACATGACCCCAATCCGGAGAACACGAAGACAAAAGCATGTCTCGCATCATACCCATATGATAACAAATGATTAATATTCCATCTGGGAACCCTAACCAAACCTGAAATGGGAGTGGTATCCTACCACCGGGAGAGAACGCCACAAGGATGTGGCGATACCAGTGTCTATTATAATGAGGACTCACGTGCTCTGGTTTTGCAGAATATCTACGAAAACCAGCTTCACGAACTCTCATAGAGAGCTGCAAAGACGTCAGTCCAAGATTTTGGCATCCATGCAATCGCATGTCTCGCCGATCGTATCATTTTGACACTAATCGGGGATAGCTCACGACCGTGAATTCGGAATTTCTTCGCGAACTCAAGACCGCCTCTACTCTATCAGAGAGCAAAGACTTCGGTTTTGATCACCCCCAAGTGATTGATGACATCCTTATAAACGTCCGCAACCGCGGCGTCTCCGATGACGATATCGTTACCGAGAAGTGCGTATTTACTAAACTGCTTTCCTGGGTATACCTTGTCAGCACAATATCACACCACAAAGTGATGTGATAGAGCGAACAAAGGCCAAACCGAGAGCCAAATTTCTTTACCGAGTTCTCTCTCGGCTGACACGCTGCTCGGGATCAGCGCGAACGGCGGTGAAGCTGCGATTTCACTACGATCTTGTACATGCAAGCCGTGAGCCGTCTTCTCAACAGGGGTCCTTCCTTTCCTGGGCCCATGTACTCCATCTACGAAACCCTGCCTTTCTCGCTCTCCGAGAAGAGGGGAATCAAAGCACACCAACCTGCTACTCAAACGCACTTTACGCCCAGGCTGACGCGGAATATCCATACCACTCTGTCGTTCATCGTGGGCTAGCATAGCTGACTATCGTGCAAATCCGGGAAGGGCCTGCTCTGCAATTCGCTCGAAAGAGAGGGGGGCTTGCCATCCGACCCGCTTCCCCCTTCGGACTTCTTCCTGTGGAGTGAACCGATTTGCTTCACACTTGATAGAAGCACTAGTCTCGCGCGGCTGCATGCTATCGGAACTACATGTACACCGCCGCGTCGAGACTCTCTTTCGAAAGTGAGATCACCACCGGAGAGGGAAAGATCACTCCTAAATGCAACCGTTTATATAACGATAGCACCGGTCGGACCAGCCCAAGTAGCCCCGAGTTCTTTCAGTTGCTCGATCGCTCTTCTTGCGCGCGCATGCGATTACGCCTTTCTTTCAAGTAAAGTAGCCATTTGCTCATCAAGCTTGAGAAAGGGATCTTACGTCGATCAGGTTACCAGCTTTGCAAGCGGGGACGCTACTGTCTAAGCTCTTCTTTCGCTATCTCCGAACACTACTGTACTGGGACCACGCCTTTCTCGATGCAACTGTAAAGTAAAAGATGGGCACAGGATGAAAATCTGAGATCTAGACTCAGGATAGTTCTACAAAAAGGATGTGTTAAGCATGAAGAAAGCCCCTAAGTAGCTTACCCCGCGTATGGACATATTAGCTTAGTACCAAGATGGAACTAGTGATTCCCTTGCTTGATAGTCAAGGATAGGATAGTCTTTTGGAGTGATGCTTGCTAGTTACCGCACCGTGGGGCCTTCAACCAGACAAAGAGGCTAGGCCCCTCGTCATGTCTTCCTTTCCCTGGTAAGGTCGATAAAGAGAAGTAGCTGGGTGGAATATGTTTTCCCATTCACGACACGCCTCTCTTTCCCCACCACTTTGGCTTAGGCTTTCTAGCCTTCCCTTTCTTTTGACTTGGGTCGCTCTCCATCTGATTCGTGAATTCCGGGCAAGCTCTTAGAGAAGTAGTTCTTTGAAAGAAGGGGCGGATAAGCGTGAAATCAGCGGTAGGAGAGGACATATACTCGTAAAGTACTAATATCTCGCCAACTCCGATTTCGGTATAATAAACCACTGGCTATTCGCGGATAGCAGTATCAACGACCGGGGAGGTGGGGGGTGGATGGCTACTATCTTTCTAAGGATAGGGTTTTGGAAATGTTAGATCAATGGAAGTAGGAATGCGAGTCTTTCCCCGGCGGGGAAACTTTCATACGGTCCCCGATTGTTGAGGTGGAGGTATGAATCTCTTTTACCGGAGACTCAAATATGCGATTAGGTGCTGCAACTATCGAGTAATGGATAAAGTAAAGGCCAGGGGCGAGTTAAAGAGCCTATGCTCAAGCAACCCTTGTCTTGTAAGTCAGTCTCTTCCCGTGTAAAAAGAAAAGAAGCAAGCCATAAAGTCAAAGCAGGAAAGAATCAAGAATGAAGTTCCAGATCGTTATTAACTGGCTTGGAGTGAGTAACTGTGATTTCTTCCCCTACCTTAAGAAGGGGTACATCCTCAGAGGAAGCAAAAAACGGAACTCTTAAATAACCATCTAGATTAGCTGCTTTACCAGTTCGGGTAAGAGGTAATTGAGTGTAAGGAATTCTTTAATAAAAGACAGGTAAACCAAGATACACAGCTTTAGTAGCTAAGGATGTTGCTGCTAACCTTTCGTGTAAGCAATAACCTCTGTCAAAGAAAGTCAGGGTCAATGGGTAATGCACCAAGCTCTGCCAGTCCTGCCAGTACAGGAGGTCAGTCGGTAGAGCCAGTGGGTCAGTCTTTCGAGGGGGTTTGGTGGATAACGGAAACCGGTTTGTTCGAATTGGTGTCTTGCAGAAGACGCTAAGGGGTTATGAGTTGCTGCTTAAGGAGCTAAGGATGTTGACACTGTAACTGGAGCTGTAGTAGCTAATGTAGTATCTGTGACGGGGACAGTCCGCCCAGAAGCAGAGAGATATCCGGCCTTCGATGGTTAAGTGAAGGGTAAGCCTCTAAAGCCAATGGGATGGGAGTTATCCTCCTTTTGCTTTACCCGGTAACAAAATCAGTGGAAGAAGAAGGAACGAATTCAGAATAGTATCGGAAGCTAAAGTGTCCACTGCTTCCGATTCGATAGAGTCTGAGTTGGTAGAGGAACTCTTTTCCCTTTTACTGATATCCTATCCTGCAGTCAAAGGTACCGCAAAATAAAAGAGAGGAAGACAGCGCTTATTCAGTTCTCGGGAAATTTCGCTTTCAAGACAAGGTTGATTCTTCAATTCAAGCATCCGGGGAAAGCAGCTTCAGCTAAAACCATATCTGCTACTCTGACATTAGCTATTCGAGTAAAATCATAGGATTGAAAGCCGATTGCTACTTTCTTGCCTTGGGGCCAATCGCATTCTGGATAACGTAATAAAAAGTCTTTCTCTACTGTCTTCAGTCTGGTTTGCTTTAGAAGCAAAGACAAGTGGTAGCTAAGCGAGAGTGGTTGCGGTGATGAATAATATTGTTTTTAGACCAAACAAAGAGAGGAACCGCTATTCCTCACTGCGGTATTTACTCTTGAAATAGAGGGTAAGCCAACCAGTAGAAAGAAAGTGTAAGCAAGGAATTCTATTCTTGTACCAGTCAATGATATCCCTCTATGCGGCAACTGCTATTGCAGCTACTCTACTAGAAAAACCCCTCGCGTAACCAAGCAAGTATGTAGTGCTATCCGCCAATAGATGCAGGATTTCAATTGGAATCCTCACTTGCTAAAAGAACTTCCTCTGCTTAGTTATCAAACATCGATTCTCACGATCCGGCATTCATAAGGGCAGACGGAAGCAGAAGCGAGAGGGAAGATAAGATTTTTTTCTTTTACTATTCTGGCAAAACGAAGCCAAAGAAAGGGCTAAGGCAGTTCCTCCGTACGATCGGTTCACATTCTCCGAAGCCCTTCTTTTCTTGCAGAAAGAGGGTATTCGAGAACAAGCTCCTCTAGAGATGAATGTGCAGTCAATATCAATAGCTGCTTCTTCTGTCAATCAATCCCATTCTATGCCATCTGGAGAGGAAGGAATTGCTGCTTTAACAAGCCCTTTTCAAAGAACCGATTCTTCTTCAATTCCAAAACCAAAACAAGACCGGTTAGTGATGAAAGAGCGGTTAACGGAAGACTTAGCTATGATGATTCAATCTCGGACATTAATTGACATTAATTAAGTCTAAGGAGCCTTGCCTTGTATTTTCATTCTTGTGCATTGTCTTCTGCAGCTTCTCTTTCTGCCTTCCTTAGGGGGTCTACGCTCATAACTTTTTGCTTCTGGTCTGATCTTCATCAGCAGCGGCTTTGGCAGTCGTTCCTGAGTTGCCCATTGGTGTCTTTCTGGCTCCAGCCCTATTATCTTGTTCCATCCAATTTCACTCAATTACATCGACCCTTCCCTCAATGCTTTTGTAGGCTGCTCCTTGCCTCGTTCTCTGGCTGCTACGCTACTTGGCAGTCCTAGTTTGATTTGAACTGCTTCTCCGAGGAGATCAGAGGAGACCTAATGCTTTCCGTGCGTTGTGAGAGTGGAACAAAGGCTCCTTCCCCGATGAACTATCTCCTTTGATTCCGAATCAAGACAGCTGGAAGATGACTTGACGAGTGCTTTGCCAGGGATGATTGAGGAAGGGACAGAGAAGAGTTCTCTTCCGGTTCGGTCTGTGACCCCGGTCCGCTTACTACGAGATAGAAAATGAACCGCCCAATGGAGTCAGCAAAGGAGCGATCACCACTTTATTTACCAAGAAGGAGCGCTCAGGCATCGGTTGAAGCGCTGACTTTTCTTTATTTACGCAACTCGATAGACGCAGACCCTACTTCGGGGTCAGGAAGAGAGACAGACGGTCAAAGGAAGAAAAGAAAAGCATGGATTGTGACCAAACCAACCAGCTTTGAGAGTGGAATGAAAGAAAGAAAAAAGGCGGGTGGAGCTTCCATCCAAAATCGCCGGGAAAAGAAGAGGAATGAATGCTTGGAGAGCAAGACCACCAGTCTTAGATTTGATGTCAAGGTAGTAAAGCCTATCTTTCTCATGACCTCCACCAATCGTCTTCCTCGTGTTGAGGTCCTTAAAGAAAGAAGAGGATGGGTAGAATCTTACTGAAGAGTTGAGTGCTTTAGTGAGTTTACTAACAGACAAGAGATTCAAAAAAGGAGATATTTCTATTATATATAAAAGAGAAAGCACTGAAGATAGACTAAGAGATGGAGTTGGATTTACAGAAGAACTGCCGACTATATCACAAGATCTACCATCAGCAAGAAGAAGAGATGATTTATAAGAACAAGTGTCAAGAGAAGAGAACAAAGACTTAGACTTCTTACCAGTCATATGGGCTGATGCTCCCGAGTCAATGACCAAAGAGGAAGGATTAGTGGAAACTAAGCAGGCAAGATTCCTTCTTCCTTCTTTGAGCAAATGTAGCTACATCATTAGGTGCTTGCTAATCTTCCTTTTGTATTGAAAGTCGATCATTTGATAGTAAAAGCGAGCGTTGCAGGTTCGAATCCTGCCCCCGCCTATGGTCGAGTCAAGTTTCTCCTCCTAGACTAAAGTCCGTGGGGCACAAACCCAAGAAAGGTATCTCCTTTTCGGTCTTTCGTTGTTTAACTCACTTTTTCCGCGGCAAAAAATGAGTTGTTTTCTATTTTTTATACAAAAGTGCTAAACCCCCAAAGTCCGCAATGTCTTCTGTTAGGAGAACCCGAGCTACCTCGAAGCGCACAGCTGCATAAACTGCCTCAAAGTCTAATCAAACGTCCTGACCTTCATTAGAGTAGACAAGGGTTGAAAGAGAAGAACTCCCCTAAAACATTCTCAATGGTTGCCCGTAGGGGCTTATAGTTTAATTGGCCTTTCGTTAAACATTCGGCGTTTCGGCGAGCCGAGCCTTCAATAGCTGACTTGGGAATGGGAGAACTGGGCGCTGACCCATCATTCCTACTCTTCTTATTCTCCCGGTATTGACCCCGAAAGGGAGTTTGTGAGGTGACACAAGTATACAACAAGTTCCCGTGTAACCCACATATAGCGCTTTCTCTTTCTTATACCCGTACATACAAAGATCCTTGTAGTGAAGTAGGAGTTTAGGAGGCCTTCCTAATAGGCCTGCGGAGGAACCTTTATGAGAAGGCAATGCAGCAGAGTTGAAGGAAAGCAACCTTCTCTAATTGGCAAGAGCAGATGAGTGAAGACCCTTTCCGGAATGGAATTCAAGTGAGAAGAGCTGCTCTATTTTAATTGATTCGGTCTCAACTTCTGAACCGGACACCTCTTGATATACGTCGCCCTAGGCAACGAGTTCCACCGCCCTTTCTTAATGGTCAGAACCGCTATGAAAACCTGATCTCATGGATTAGCCAGAACAGTGGAGAAGGAAGAAAGAGGTAGCTACATCAACAATCTTTAGTGACTCATTCATCTGGAGCAGAAGGAATGGCTTTAACGGGGGTCGGAAAGGCAACCTTTGCCTACTGTGATCAATTCTCACTCGATAGAATACTGGATGTTCATTGTGGACTCCGGGGAGCCCACTTATGGATGGACAGCAGGTGGTAATCCTTAGAAGGTAACTACTCGCCTTCGATTGAATTAGAATTCTAGTAGTACGAGCGATGGATTGCTCGAATGAAGAAAGCTCAATTTCTTTATTTCAAAGGAAGAAAGAAGTGCTGACTCACCCAACGGTGAATGAGGAGGCTCTTACTCACCTAATATAATAAATAAGTAGAAAGAAAGTAAGATAGAACCACGTTAGTGGCAGATAGAGTAGGTGACTGTGAAGCTCTCCGACCGAGATTCTTCGAAAGGAGCTTCGATAGCACACGAGTCTTGAGCTGTGATGGCTCACTCGTCCTTGCCTCGAGCCGCTGACGCCAAAGCAAAGTTTCAAAAGCATCCCAAGACGCATCAGTAGACGCAGAAAGGGATCCTATCCCCTACGACCTTTGTTATCGCTTTAAACTTCCCTATTTCCCATAGGAAGCCCATCTTCAAAGCGACTTTCTCAACAAGCTCTAGCTCTAGGGCTTTGTAAAAACTCTCTTCTTTATCATACGATACGAGGCATCCAAATCCGCATTCCCATCCTCATCTGAACCCGATGAGACATCAGTCTCAGTCGAACCAAACTCTCGAACCCGTCCAGAAGTTGAGGATGCAACTTACGATTAAATCGGTTAAAAAAAAAGGTTTAGCCATAAAGATCCCGGTTAAAGAGAGTTCTAACGTGGGGTGAGAAATGGCATATAATTACCTTAAAAAAAAGGGGTGCCCTCCCTGAGACTTCTAAGTCCTAGTTTCTGCTTGATATACTAACTAATTAGTAAACTGAATTGTCAGATCAACCATCAATCGTTCCTTATGATTCTAGGGGTTTAGGATAGGAAGAGGGCTAAGCTCAACTCAAAATGCTAAATAAGGGCCTTCATTATAATAGCTTTCAATGCGCATTGAGCGAGTAGTTAGTTCAGGTCTTTTCGTATGAGAGATCTCGTTCCAACAGTTTTTCCGTGAAGGCTCCTGAGCTCTCTTTTCAGGATGGAACCTTTGTTCAGGACCACAGGCCGGGCTAGGGTCCCGTTGAATTATACCTACCTGGTAAATCCAGCCTCAGAGGTTGTTTTCTACCTCTCGAAGACATAGATGCCAAGCTCCTTTTCATTAAGATTTTAGGACTCCTAGTTCTAACTTCAATCTTGGAGAAAGGTGAGTGGCGCATGCGCGTGGATTAGGATTATCGCACCCTTAACAAGATCACAGTAAAGAATCGCTATCCTTTGCCAAGGATAGATGTCTGATTCCCATTTGACTAGTTGAGGGAGCTCGTTACTTCACCAAGATAGACTTGAAGTCGGGATACCACCAAGTGCAAGTGGTGGAAGGCGTTGGAAGACCGCGTTAAAGACAAGGCAAGGGTTATGTGAATGGATCGTCATGCCATTCGGCTTACGGTAAGGCCAAGGCACCTGCAACCTTTATGCGGCTGATGAACGATGTTCTTAGGCCTTATTTAGATTGGAAAAATTCGTCACGGTCCACGACGACGACATCTGGTTTTTAGCAAGACCCGGGAGGAGCATCTGAAACACGTAGAGACTGTTCTAGAAGCTCTGCGTGAGCACCAGCGGAAAGCCCATACGGAGAAAAGCTTACTTACTTATGAGTAAAAAAAAAAAAGGGATGAGGGAGCTGAGCTGGTATACTTGGGGAACATCATCGGCTCATCCGAGTCAAGATAGATCCTGAGAAGACGAAGTCTGTCCGGGAATGGCCAACCCCCAAGTCGCTGACGGAGGTAACTTTAAATCCTCGGCATGACCAACTACCTCCGCACTAAAGATTCATAAAGAACTACTCCCGGTTGATCTTACTCGGGCCCAGAAAAGAAAGAGACGTTTCGATGGGGAGAGGATCCAGAGCGTGCCTGGAAGGCACTTAAGGATAAAGTCTACGAAGCACCTGTTCTGGTCATGCCAGACGTTCAGAAGCCGTTCCAAATCGAGACGGACGCTTCCGCTCATGCTTTGGGAGCCGTTTTATGGAAAGACGGCTGAGTGGTCGCGTACCACAGTGAGGTGAGATGTTCAATACAGCCGTCTTATATACCACGTATGAGAAGGAGATGTACACGATAGTGCTGGCTGTGAAACACTGGAGGCACTATTTGCTCGGGAAAGAGGCGCTTTACGAATAGGCCACTCTGATCAACAAGCCCCTTCAGTATCTACAGAAGCAGTCCAAGCTTCAGGAGGCGCGTCATATGAAGTGAGTTTCAGTTCCTGCAATGGTTCGAGTTGGTGATCAAGTACAAGAAAAGAAGGGCCAACGACGGTTGCAGATTTTCTGTCCAGACCCCCCTTTTTTATGTTATAAGTAAAGCGCCGCAACTGCTCTTTCTACCACTTTTTTTGACTTCATGGACTTTACGGCAGAGTATGTCGGGCAAAGAAAGACGTCTCGCGGTCCTTCATGACGCCAGAGTTGGATTACACTTTGGAGTTGATCAAACTCTGGCTCACCTGGAAAGGCATTCTTATTGGCCCAGGATAGAAGCAGATGTCCAACAGTGATGAGTTGTGTGTGCTCTATGCAGCACATCGAAGCCGTCCAACAGGAAGTTGGGGCTTTATCAGCCCAATACCTTCCTCTTCCTGGCCATGGGAAAGGCATAACCATAGATTTCGTAGGACGATTGCCCTATCTCTTAAAGGGGGGAATAACTACGTTTTTGTCGTAGTCGACCTTTCAGATTTAGTAAGATGGCCATTTTGTACCAGGTTGATTCGCTGGCCGAATTCTGCTTCAAAAATGTAGTGGTCTACTGCTGTCTTTATAAAAAATATGCTGCAATCTTCAATCATCGTTCATCGAGCGCTTTCTCTCATCTGCCTTCTATGTATGCCTTTGTGGTCGTTAACGGGAGCAAATGAAGAGGAGTTTTATACCCGCACCTCCTATTTCTTAAAGGCTAATCAAAGTAAAAGCGGCCAGCTTATTTGGAATGGGTCACCAATAGAACCGTCGGTTCAAATGTTGAGAATCGTTGATCGGGACCACATTTAAGGTTACCCGGTCTGGGTAAACAAACCCGCCGTTCATTCAATACTGCTACAACCGGAGCACGCATTCGTCGACCGGCAGAAGTGCTTTTTCAGTTTGTTATGGGTTCCAACCAAAGGCCCCCATTGACTTGGTAGCATACGGTTCGGACGATGGTTGTGTCCTGAACCCAGTCAGCGGCACATCTCCGTCAGAAGCGGCTGAACAGCTGCGAGCCGTTAGTTTCCTGGAGAACGCCGGTACCACCGGCAGGTTGCTGATATGAAGAAGAAAGCCCCTTTATTAGTAAGCCGGACGGATTCAATGCCCACTTTTGTCAGGTCTGTTGGGGAATCATCAAAGATGATGTGTGCAAAGCTGTATCGAACTTCTTTCGAAGTGGAAAACTGTTAAGTTAAAATGGGTCAACTCAACTTTCTTTGAGCTGATCCCTAAGGTTGATAACCCGGAGGTCTTTGAGGCTATCTCATTGTGCAACGTGTTTGTAAAGAAAATCTCCAAAATTTTGGCGAATCGGCTTAGGGAAATGCTTTATGAGTTGGTGGGTCCCCATCAGTCGGCTTTCATTAAAGGCAGGAACATCAGTGAAAACATTCTTCTGGCTCACGGGCTGGTCCGTAACTTTCATAGTCCTTCGGACTCCTAAATTTCAATTTTGCGCCAAGTTAGATATTCGCAAGGCATACGACTCCGCTCCTTGGGATGCTGTCCACCCTTGAATCCTTGAAGTTTCTTGAAATTTAGGTAAGATGGATTAGATAATGTATCTCCATAGTGTCATTTGCAGTTGTGATTAACGGATCTCCATCTAGCTTCTTCAGGGGGGCCGCGGTTTGAGACAGGTCTCTTAGAGCCTATCTTTTCACCCGGAAATATTCAGCCCGCTTTTTAACAGGGAAGTAAACAACAACCGGATCACCCATTCAAGAAGATTTCATAAACTCTATCTTTTTCATATAATATATGCTGATGATGTGCTCATTTTCGCAGATAGCTCCGTGCGTAATGCGTTGGCCATCAACCAAGTGCTGAATTAGTTTTCACAGCAGGGCAGGTCTTGGGATTAATAAAGCTAAATGCTCTCTATCATTCTCAGCCACCAGTTATAGTGCGAAACGAAAAATCATTCGTACAGCCCTTTCTTTCAAGCTTCCGTGAGGCGCAGCTCTCTCTCAAATACTGGGCATTATAAGTTTGTAAAAGAGAGATTTTCCTTACTCTAACAAGTAAGTTCTTTCATACCTTGTTTCCGGGCTCCTAAAACTAATCCTCTTCAAGGAAGTCAAATAGAATCCTCAAAGACAGCAAGCTCTTTGCAGCCGTCAAAGGATGAGTCAATCCCACTCAACGATAGCGAGGGATAAAGCTAGTTCGTTCTCTAGCTCTTATCTGAGAGAAGTGTAATAGCTCTTCTTGCTTAAGCGAAGAAAGAAAAAGTCAAGTACGTAAATACCACCCATCACTCCTCTTACCTCTTTTACCATCTACGAATAAGTGGAAATACGAAAGTACTAAGATAGAAGGAAGGTACTTCCCTACCAGGAAAAGTCTTATTCCTCACCACTTGCTTTAACTCAAATCACATTCTTGGACTTCATTTCCGGGAGCTGATATTGACTAAACCGAGTGTAATAATGTAGCTAGCCCTAAGAAAAAGTGCTTTTCATCGCTGATATTTTGACTTCCTTGCCTTCTAGATGGACCTGTATCAGTAGTTTCAGATTGAGTTTCTTTCATGATGCTTTCGTCCCCATTGAAGAACCTAAGGTCTTCCAGTGATCTTTACCTTCTGCGATCTACCCAACCGGACTGATCTTGAATGAATTAGAGTCCTTTTCTATACTCGAGACGCTTATAGGCTCCGCTGTAGCAGTTCTACTGACTACTGAGATAGAGACAGCAAGAGAAGAGGCTCCTAATGGCTTTCTTGCTTTGAATAGATAGAGGCTCTCGTTGAATAGTTATCTTTTTGAACCCTCCGATGACTTGACTTCAGATTCAAGGTGGAAGAAGCCTCATCCTTTCTTTGTTGATCTTATCACGAAAGAAAATAGGAAAGCATTAGCAGGAGCAAGAGCATTATGACTAGTATACGAAGATGCCCGCTGAATACGGTCTTTTATATTTTATAATAAGATTCTCCGACAATGCTAGGAAGATGCCCACAATCGTCTGCAGATGGTACGAATGGGATAGATGCCTAAAATGCCGGGAATCAGAAGCAGGAAATCGATTTCTTTTCTTCAATTGGAGCTAGGTAAGATTCAGCATGCTATCGGAGATAGAGCAATGGGAATGCTGACTTGAGTATGCTAGGATTGGAAGCTAATTCAACAAGGACCTCTTATTTTCCTTAACTTAAGGATTTTCTTTCTTAACGAAATTCAGTAAGTCGATCCAAATACTAGAGTAATGGAGTTACTAACCCCAGTCTTGACACGGGTTTCAGACTTTAGGAAAGCACTGGTAGTCAGAGGGGAGTCTTGGTAGCGAGTCTAAGAGCAAGCCTTTTAACAATTTCTTCTGGTGACACGTCGGTGAGAATACTTAAAAAGTTACAGATCTCCCTCTGGTAAGCCAAGTGGGTAAGCAGGCACCCTTTCTCTTCTCTCTTTTCACGATCAGAATGGTTGAAATCCTGACAGGTTCGAGCCATGTTCGTGACATGGTCATATAGATGGCTTCATGATTCGAATGATGCTTTTCAGTCTTGGACCAGCTCGAGAGCGCTTTGTAAGACTAACTAATAGCTTTTAGAAATTCTTATGAGAAATCTTGTATTAAATGTGAAAGCAAAGAAGCGGAAGAAGAAAGTACAGACTGAAGGCTGCATTCGGGTTTTCCTTTGTTTGCATTGCCAGCTAAAAACCTTTGCGATTGCTTTTTGCTTGGATCTGACCTGACCACCTCCAGGACCGCTGGAAAAGGGCCTCAAAGCCTCTTAAGAATATTAAGATACTCCCTCTCCCTTTGGTCGAGAATATTCTATATTCCCTCGTACCTTCGTTAGACGATCCTACTTCTAGAGGGGCTTGAAAGCGCTTGCTTTGCTTCAAGCTCCCGAGAACAGCTTCGATTTCGACGGATGGATCAGTAGTACCTGAAAAGGAAAAACCGTAGTCTTTCCCGCAGTCAATGTGTAGTCATTACTCAATCAAGATCGATAGCCATTCTTTTAGCCAGGAAGGGCATCCACGCCCCATAATTCTGTTCAAAGGAAAGGATAAGGCGGGTTGTTATGTTAGTAACCTCCGTATGGGAATGAATCTCAGTCTTTTCCTTCTTTGCCCACCGGCGTTAAAACAAACTAAAGCAGAAAAACGGATAATATCCAAAGTTCTTGGTACTTTGTTTGCTTAAGACCCCTCGTTAGCATAGCAGGAGGTCTTTGCAAGAAAGCAGATTCTTATGACTTAGCCTGCTTCACCCTCCCTTCATGCACTGGGAAAGCCCTCTTGGCGATGTACGTTCTGGTCCTAAAGGATCTAGATTGGCGGGAGCTCTCTTCTTTCTTTCACCGCAACCTTTAGGAGATTCGATTTCAATTTACAGCTCAAAAATGGATAGCTATTCCTCATTTAGATAGGAAAGAGAATGGCCGCTTTCAAGGCCTGGAAGCCCAGGTTACCCCACCAGTATTCCCCAAACCTTTTTTTTTCTCGCGAAATAGGTTCATACTCATTAAGGAATTTCTCATCTTTTCTTTGATTGATGTCGAGATCAAATGTCTCATCCCCTTTCACAAGGAATTGGATCTTAATCAGAAGGGGAGGCCAGACCCTTTGAATCATCTGCTGTGAGAGCAAAGTGAGTTCAAGCTTTTAGGGGCAGTCTCTCTGCCAGCATTTTTGTTCTGTTCTTCAAAAACAAAAGCAGTACCATCTATGGGTTCCTTCCATGGTTCATGTTTGGGCAGCGCCCTTGACCCGGCCAACGAACCAGTCAACCGATAACCCAAGTTCTCATAATTCTTCAATCCATAAGGGCAGACCGCTACAAGAGAGACTAAGCGCTTTGCTTTAAAAAATGTTGTTCGCTCCTAAAGAAAAAGTAGATACAGCTGCCAGGCAGTCCTACCTTTAGTTTAGCTTTAGTCAAGCATCTTAGGTCTCAGACTCTTCGGATTCGTCTTCTGGTGCACAGGACTTTCTCTTGACTGGCTTTGGGCTTGAAGTGAAGTTACTCCCCCTCTAAAGAAAAGGGGTGGGATCAAATCCCAAACGCTTATCCCATCGATCGGAACAGGCATCTGATCTAGCAGCTGTTCTGCTCTCTTTCTCCGGCGGTGAAATCTCTCTCCGTTGAAAGACCTTCTTCGCGAACCTCTCTTCGATGCCGTCTTCTTTGCGCCCCTCTCCTAATGGCGCGTCCCTATCCTGTGAAAGATGAAGAAGCTTTGATACTTTTTCCTTAAACAAACCGCCTTATAAACACCCTCTTTCTTTTTAGATAGTACAGAGCGTCTTCGACAGGCATGTGTTAAGCATTTGTTTCATTCATTCCTTTGGCAGCCAGTGCCATTTGAGTAAGAAAGATTGGCCAATCTGAATGACTCCCTGTGAGAGCAGATGTATTAGTTGATAAATTCAATCACCAAGTGGATATCTCGAGAACTCAAGGTGCCAACTCTCAACGAAGGAAGAACTCTGGGGAAGGCTGGAAAGTAAGCTATCTCGACCAATAAGTTCAAAAGAGCGTCGGACATCTTTTTTGATGAAATAGAAATGAGCAATTCAAAGGTTAACAATCTCGTTCTGATTCCGAACTACTTTCCGAAAGGCGGAGATCTTCCGTTCAACGCATCTCATTCTACGGAATTTTGGACAATTTTTTACTCTGAGCTGAGCACTACTCACACTTCACTTCTCTTAATTTGCTTTCTATTTCTAACAGCTAAATGCGAAAGCAATTATATATAGTAATTACCCCCATCGGGTTCTTGAAGAAGGCCAATCAACAAGTAGGTGGCATGAAAGGAGGTATTCTTTGCCGCCAGTCCAGTCACGGCTAAAAAAAGTCTGTCTCTCCGCTTCCGGTGCGAAAAGTGCTCTTCTTATGAATAAATAGTCCGGCGAGAGATAAAGCTCCCTCAATTGTCATTGGGGACTGAACAAACCTATGGCCCCCTTCAGGCAAAGGTAGAAAGGCTTCGGGGGAGCTTCCGTTCTAAGAGTCTCGCCTAGTTCCCCGCATTACCTATGATCGAGCATCAATTCCTTTCCGATAGGTCGACTGACTGCCGACGCCCTTGGACAACTATCTATTGAACATCTTTCAGAAGGCCTTACACGGAAAGGATCAAATCAAAGTCAGTCGAATGACTAAGTGCTGTTATCCCTCTATCTATTATATTATTGACGCCTAAATGTCTTCTCCTTACGGCCTTCTGTCCGCTTTCAACCCAAGCGTCTTTGATGGACAAAGTCAATGATTTTGAACGAGATTGAAGCTTCTAAACCTGAGTTTCATATCCCAAGAAGGTAATCACCGCAAATGAGTTCTAATCGTGAGATCGGGATAAGAAAGACTATTTCATTCTCTATGCTTGGCTTCCAGCCAGGATGCTTCATTGGTTCGCAGTCGGTAAGCTCTTTCCCAAGTCGTGGGTCAAAGCTCTTAGTCCTGCGTCAGTCGAAAGAAAGATAGTTGGCAAAGGGAAAAAGCTCGGGCAAAGCCCTTTAGAAAGCTATTCAGTTCCGTGAGCTCAATTCAGTTCTCTTTTGCTGCGTCAAAGGCATTAGAGATGGCCTATTCCTCTCTTTTAGACAGGAGCCTTTGCGAAGGGGGAGCCAAGTCACTAACTAGAGGAAAGGATACCTGAGATGGGATCGAGCCGGTTCAAGGCTTTAAAGAAGGAATACCGGGCTCAAGGGAATCTACTTACCAACTTCTCCTACTCTTCCTTAAGGGGAGGTTTCAGCTTTCACTAAATTCTCTAAAGCTAAAAAGGTAGTTGACCCGAGGGAGAAGCTCTTTCTCTTCTTAGCTTCGTATCCGGTCTTGGGAGTCAAGTAAGGGCATGGCTTAAGTAACCCTAGGGTGAGGTATCCTAAGAAAGTCCAATCCTAAAAAAGTCCAGTAGGACAGAACGATTAGCTTAGCAGTTAAGTCGAAAGAATTATTTAATCAGCCCGGAGTGATCCTTCTAGGTTTAGGAATAGCAGGAATAAGTTCACACCAGGCTCAGCGAAAGACGATGGAAAAGGCTGCTTGTAGGCGTGATCTTTCCCGATTCCCTATTTCTATCATAAGAGAATCAATCTCGTAGCCTGGCTAAGTAGCAGTCTCAGAGCCTTTTGATGGAGGTTAGATCTCAAATAGCTTAATCCAGGTAAGGTTCGACGAACTGAGTGGAAAGACTTCCGTTCTGCCTCTAGAATCGAATCAAAGAGGAAAAGACCACGACAAGTCATACCCCATCTTGTTAACGTGAACTCTCATTGAAAACAAACCGTATCTGGAACTCTTCCTGGAAATCCTAGTAAGTGAAATAGGCTAAGAATAGTGCTTGACATAGACGGATAACCCACAGGTAAAGGGGCAGTGTACTCTAAATCTTACCTTACTCTCATTTTACATGGTTACTGGGGCTGAATAGAGGGAACCCTTAGGACTGAAACTAGATAGCTGGCAGAAAGCACCAAATCCATCCATTGAAAAAAAAATAAAACAAAGAGGCTCCCCAACTCAAGCTCCAGTCCCAAAGGGTTGGAGTAATCCACATTACGGTTGTACTGATACAAAATTGGATCAAAAGATATCTTAATAGATTGAAAAATCTAGGCATACCCATATAGGTGTTCTACAGTATCTATAGAATGAGCACTGTGAACTATCTTTTTGAAGCAGATAGTTGGTTGAATGAAATTGAAACCTTCTTTCTTCGGGGAAAAGAGGGATGCGTTAGCTGTGGCAGTAGGAAATGTATATCTAGGAGTCGTCTAAGGTGCATTGCTTTTTTCTTTCTTTTCTTAAAAAAATGAGTTCTAACAACTAGCCTGAAAGTCATGGACTCAGATGAAGGAATCTTCTTTCAGGTGGAGGCCCATTTCCCGCATCGTCTTAGTCGGACATTTGCTTGAGTTGAGTTCTTCTAACAGCAGCCCCTATGTAATCTCCTTTTCCTCGACTCGGACTAATGGCATCAGATCGAGGTTAAGGGGTCTATCGCCATTCACGAGTGGCTAAGGGGCAATGGCTTTAGGTTTTGAATCCGATTAATCTGCTATCATCCTCATCCTCAACTTAGCCCTAAGTATAAAGAAGAGGCATCATAGAGGTCCCCCGCAGTCTTATCGCTATTCTACTTGGCGAATTTCCTTTGAGCAAGAACATACGGGAATGCCACATTCTCTGGCTCTCATGGAAGGATGGAAGGAGAGATAGAGACAGAAGGACAGAGGAAAGAGTTTAGGAATGGACCACTGGGCCGACATCTCATGAATGCATTTTTTATCAAACCCCCTCTTTTTTTGAAGCATAGCTTGGACCCCTCGCAAGACTGACAACGAATGGAATCCTTACAATGATAGAATAAGGGGATGAAAGGAAAGTAAGCAGCTAAAGCTAAAGGGTCAATGCCTTTTCTTCTAGTCCCAATCCCGTATCTGGATAAGTGGCATTTCATTCATTCCAAAAATCAATGGTGCACCACCTTTGATTTTACCCTATGTCACTAATGTCGTAAGTAATTTGTTTGACTGCTACAATCCATATGTACAAGCAAGCTCGCTCCTTTCAAGCCTTATCTAATCTAAGGTGCACCCCTACCCTCTTACAGTTTGAAAACCTTAAGCTGGAATCGGTGGTCCATGAGGAGTGACTGCAGTTGATCACACACTGCTTTCTCTACTGTTTGCTCGTGCGCTATTGTTAGCTAGCCGGTAAAGATATGGTTGAGTTGCGGCTAACGCCTTCTGCTCATTCCATTGTGTTTGATCGAACAAAGACGACTATCACGCCCCTTCACCCGATTTGTAGTAGTTTAAGTGTGCCCTAACGAATGGATGAAATCTAATCACCTGGGCAACTCCTACTAGTTCGTTTCGTTTATTCTTTCTCGCTTGTCTGAATCCGAAAGTGGTTTCACTTCTCTCCTTTCCAGGGTTCGAAAATAACTCCCTTGACTGACCTTTTTAATTGGTTCGCGCTATCAGGAAGCTTTCCCTGCTTACAGTATTACTCCCCGCCCTCTGGGCAAGTCATCCCACGGCCGTGGTCGAGCACGCAGGGACTATATCTCATATGGCGATGATCACTTATCTTCGGAGATAACCCGACCTTTATCTCAAGGCTATGGCTACTTTAGGACAATTCCCGCCTTAGGACCCCTACTGTGACAATAGCTACTACGCATCCCACATCAGAAAATGCTATCGACGAAAGAAACCTTTATCAAGCATATCACCATGACCTGGTACAGAACCAATCTTCACTTTTCTTAATCCGTAACGGATTGATTAAGAAAAGCGTTCTAAGAGCAGTTAGACAGCCCCTGAATGTCTTAGATAGCTGTAAGTGAAATGAAAGAAATAAAGGCTACTAAGTAGTAGCTAGGAATGCGGCTAGCTCAGCTAGTTTACTTACTTGCTCGTTATAGGGGGGAGGCTAAAGCAGGGTAGCGAAACTAGGAAGGGAGTTGGCTTGTTAGAGCTAGGCTGTTGAGTTAAAGTAAGCGGGCTAGGCTCTATTGAGCGGAGCATCGCCTTTTTTACTAGAAGAGCAGGATAACATACGTAATTAGAGAAGTGAACCAGGTTTTGTTCTGAGCAGGAAGAGGCAGGTTCGTAAGGATAGAAAGCATTGGTTATGAAATTGATAGACCAAGGCCAGGAGGCATAGTTCCAAGCTCCCCTTTTGAAGCACAGGCAAAGGCTGAAAAAGGGGACGTATAGACCTCTTTCATCCGCTTATAAGCTAAAGCTAGAATCAAGATGGTAGTTCGCCAGGAAGTGATGCTGACACAGACAGATATAAGTAGTAGCAATTCCCGGCATATGATTCGACGGCCAGCTGATGAACTACGATAGGATTCGCAAAAGTTGATTAGACTAAAACTAAATAGGAGCACTCCTTTCTCGAATAAGGCACTACCATAGTCATTCAGGAACGGAATCTTTCTGTGTATCCGCTGATCAATCATTCATTCCAGCTCAGCTGAATACTTGGGGGTTTCTTTTTGCCCGTCAGTCATAACATAAATAGGGTATGATCTTTCTGATTCTATTGGATCAACGAACTGAAGACATTTCCAATACCTACTGCTGCTCCCGCACCGATTGATTTAGCACCTTCTAAGATCTTGAGTTATATTCTATTCTATTACTATTCCTACTTTCGTGAAGAAAGGGAAAGGATTGTAGAAACCCTTCTTTCTTCGGGTAGGTTATTCTGGTTTTCCGCCTCTAAGACCTTGTTTAACGCTTCCTCGTTAGCCAAGACCCGTTCTTTGACTGCGCGGAAGTCGGAGAAATATTTGTTAACTTCCTCCTTCCATAACTCCTTAGCTTCGGGAGTGGGAAGGTAATAAAAGTCGAACAGTTCCTGCCTGCGCAAGTATTCTCGCTTTGCTCGAGTTACTTCGTTCCATAGTTCATTCCTAAACCGGAAAGATCGTCCCAAAAACTAAAAGAGAGTCTACCAAACAAGGATCTTCCCAGCCTTCCACCAAAGCCACAACACTTCCTGTATCACCATCTCCGCTCACAGAGGGATAAGCGGACTAGCCGGCTGAAAGGCAAAGAGAAGAACTCCCTACTCAATTACAACTAACTAACCGCCTGGAAGGAATCGCTTTCCATGTTGGAATCCATCTAATACCCTGAAGAGGTATAGAGGTCAACGATGGAAGGTACCTAGGGAGGTGCGTCTTCCAAGATTCTATAATATTAGAGAAAGTTGATAAGAGAATTCTAATAATAAAGAGTCTTTGATAACTTAGAGTAATCAGGAGGTGATACCATGGGCTTGATTATATCAGCGCTCAACCGCTTCGCGAGTGGAATCACTCTTGAAAGCGTGAAGAACGACAGATATAACTGGACCAGAGTATCCGCTCTATCATCCTTAACTCGTATCATCTTACGATGATAAGAGGGGATTACCTTAGGATATCCATCCCGAGACAGCGCGACGAAGACAGGTAGTTGACCTGGCGGCCTAGGGACCAAGAGATTGCCCCGGTTTAGACCCGTCAATGGGCGATATTAGAGTGAGGCGCCTATACTATAGGGAGAGTTCACTTACGTAATAGAAAAGTTTTTCGAACCAACCATTCCCCAATTGCAACTGTGCTTTAGACCAAATCAATCATCCTTTGGCATCGGAGGGAGAAGGTCTTCATCCTCTTGTTGAATCGACTCTTCACTTCACAGCGTATCATATTACTAAAAAAAAAAGCACTCAAATACGTTGTATGTAAGGGCGAGAGGGTATCAAAGAGACAACCACTGTTTACTAGCAAACATTGAAAGCAGATGCCAGAATGACTCTTTGAACTGAACGACGTAATAAAGGAACTAGCGGCCATCAAAACAGAACGAGATGAGGATCAAAGAAAATCGACCTAACTGTGATAAGCAAGGTGGTTCATTTTACCATCAATGCAGAAAGAGAACAGATGAAAGTTCGCCCAATGGAAGCGAGTGACTCAAGGTATGCCATCGCTCTTATCTCTTGACCTGAGACTAGGTTGGGGGAGTTCAGTGAGCGAGGAGAAGAGTCGGTAGCTGTTAAAAATAATCAATTCAATCAGCTCCAGAGCTAGGAGTTCTATGTCTAGGTTGAGGGTTGAGGGTTGAGGAGAGTCCTTTTAGTTAATCTTAGCTGCTACCCTACTTATCCCAGCTCTAAAGGCAGCTACTGACTCGATAGCGAAGACATCGAAAGAGGCAGACGGAAGGGCGCTTACAACAATAACAATAAGGGCTAGGGCGAATGGTTCTAGAAAAGGAACCCCCTCTTTCTCTCGATATACCACTTCTCCCACTAAGCGCTAAAGGAATGGGAACAGACCTGGAGAGCACATACCGAGAGACTTAGGGACGATTTCGAGTTCCAGTTCTAGGAAAAGGAAATAGGCAAAGGTGGGAAAGCACAGACAGTTTAGAACGATAGATAAGAGGGTCAATCTTTTTTACGTACTACATTTCTTACAGGCCGGATTGGACTACCTAATAAGGTAATGGACCACTCTTTGACCATAAGCAAAAGCAAATCGCACTCCCGCGGAGTAAAATAAGAAGCGCGGCTTCGACCACTAGACGGACTGCAGACCAAGAGAAGAGGGATAAGGAATACCAATTGCCCCGGATACGATTGAACCACTTCGACAGCTTATTTTGAAGGCGGCTTGGAGAGAACTTAAGCGAATCGGAAATGGTGATAGACCGGAAAGAGCAGGACCTCGATACAAAGGAAAGGGTTTAATTGAAAGCTGCTTAACCGAACAAAAGGCTTGAAGGCGCATATCAACCGAAGCGCCTGTAGTTTAATGTGAAGCTAAGGGCTAGCTACAGAGCAATTGCTCCACAGAAGGAAAGCGTTAAAGGATAGGTAGGGCACTAGCTAAAAGGTATGCTGTTTAAAGCTTTTCTGATGTTTCAGCACCAGCAAGAAATGTAGGATAGAAAGAAAAAAGTTATCCCAATAGTCAATCTTCTTACTTATCTTCTGCTTGCTATCTTCAGAAACAGGAGGAGGAAGAGAAGGCATCCGTGCAGGTAGTTCAAAGCTGAGGTCAAACTATGGGCACAAGGAGGTGAGGTATAATAAGTTCCTTTTTCGTCTGTCTTTTGCTTGTCATTGGATTGGAGCAGGATTCTTTTCTAGGCGGATCGCACTTTATCCCGTAGCTCTTAGGACCTTCTTCCCTTAACGGCGGACCTTTCTTGGTCTCGTGGCTTGGAATTCCTTCCTTGGGGGATTCACTCAATATACGAGATGGAGATTGAAAGAACGATGGAGATTTAAACACAAGAATGGGTATTTCAACAACAACGGATATTGAAACAAAGGAGATTGACTTGAAAAGCAGATGTCGCATAGGAAAATGGAATTCAATCGCTTTGCTTTTTACCTTACCATTTATATAGAGCTTTATGGTCCTTTAGGTTTCGTCGAAGTGGTTACCCCAACTCCTCCATGAACCTCGAATATACGCCTCAGTGGTAACCAATTGGTTCCGTAGATAAAACTATTGAGGTGCAAGACAAACAAGTCTTTATGGAATAGCCATATCAACCGCATTCGCACTAAACTACTCTTAAGGGGAAGACACCCTCTATTTCTATTTATAGAGTGGTGGTTAAGGTCGAAAAATGAATTGAATATAACTCGGTAACCACATTAGATCGGCCAAGAGCCCCACAAAACAAACTCTGCCGGGCCCCAATAGAATAGGTAAGGTATTGGTCACGAAGGCTATAAGATAGGTTGCTTTCCTCTTGCTAACCAAAGGAAATTAATTCCATCCCTTACGGGCGATCGTTAAGAGCTTTTAAAACACTTTTCATCCTCATTCTTCTATGCTTATTCTCCTTACAGTCAAAAAAAAACTCCCTTCTTTCACAACCAATTCTTGGCATCTTCCTAGCATTGTAGGAGAATCTGAAAGATGTCAATAAAAGGAAATTAGAGTGAGATTCATACTGTCTTCTTCAATAGCTGGCTTACATCATTTTCTGCAGAGGCAACTCATACTATAAGCACCGGATGAAATAGCTAAGGTTACTGCAACAGGAAGAATGGAGGGCTGATTCGAGAGCAATAAGAGCTTCTGGTGGAAGAGCGGATCACACCTACAATGCTTATTGCCAACAGTTATTACGTTCACATTTCAAGTCGAAGCAGAAGGCATAAAAGAAAGAATCAAATAGGGTAAAGAATAGAGTGCCCTTCGGCACTGCGTTTACGCATTCAGTAAGACTGGCTATGAACTCAACATAAAATAAAGACCGGGCAAAGAAGAAGCAGGGCATGGACCTGATTCTATTCTACTATGGAGCATGTCCTCTCTCTCTCTTTCACTCCTGACCTAAAACTAAAAAGGCCTAGATTCAAGTCTTCCTAGGTTGTATTCGGTTACGAAATGTCCAAAGAATCGATTAGTAATATGCCTGAGATTGCCAACTTCTCTTCTACCCTTGGTACAGAGCTTCTATTGCGAGAACCTTTCATCCGAATCGCTTGAACTCCCGGCTGATTCAACACGAGCAATTAAACGACTGACGAACAGCGAAAACAGAGCTAATACCGATTCCAAGACCTGGTGCGACTATCTCACAGCATATGTTCAAGCCCTAAATTGAATTCCCACAAGTACAAGTAGTAATAGGGTCTATGCAATTTAGCTCGACCCTTAGTCCGAGCCTTTTTCTTCAGAAAGGCAGGCTGCTCTTGTACATTCTGGTATGCTTTTGCATTAGGAGGAATGCTCCCAGCCGAGTCTACCACAACCCACTCTAATTCTCACTCATTACGCTCTAGTTATCCTTTCGGTAAACTACACTGACGTACTAGACTTTCTGCGTATTACACTCGTTCGGTAGCTATTCACACTCCTAAACAAAACTATAACTCAGGGAAGAAGAAGAACAAGTCTTTAAAAACTACATATGCGATAACCCGCTCAACTTCTACCTTCTCCTTTCTGCTCAGAAGTGAGAATCAATCATAAGCTGCTAAGAAAGCCATTTATCCCGCCTTTTGGATGCCATATGTTAGAACCCTTTAAAGCTTAGGAAAAGAGAGATTTCTCAAGAAGAAAGCGCGTTGCATGCTTTGTAATAGTACGAACTCATTATGCTCGTCAACTAGGTCAAGGAGGTGAACCCCCTTAGGCTGTCAGTGACTTTTTTTCCCGATGCTTAAAAGATAGAATTCTATCTTCTCAGTCGTCGATCGATCATTCTCTGCGGCCAGGAAAGGGGTTAGAATTGCCATCGCTGGAGCACTACTGTCCTAACTTATTATTCGATATAATGAGAAGGACCTTTATTGAACTAGAACGCTTATCCCCCAACTGATCTACCCAGTAATGTGATGAGTTCCGACCCCTTTCATTACTGAGGGGGCCCAATACTTCGTCGTACGGAATGAGTATGACTTGGCTAGAAGGGAAAGAAAGCGCCCAAGAGATCTAGCTTCTTGGAGGACAGGTTGCTAGCCCCATCATCATCCCGAGCTTTTCACCGTCGGTCCCGCCCTATGAACTAGCTCTTCTGTGTCCGCCGAACTCTACGATGGAGGGCGTTCAATTGGAGTATTGAATTTGCCCAAGCGGGTGAGCATCGTTAATGTCTCTAGTAGATAGACTCAAGAAGGAACCTGGCTCAGAGGAAGAAGCACATTAGTTTGAAGTCTCGAGTCTCTATCCCCTCTCTAGTGCTGCTTACAAGGACCGGTTCCCTACTACAGTGTCATGGCGATATCTGCCTCGAAACCCTCGGCTTGCTTCGTCTCCTAGTGGTTCTTTCCCGTGGAGCGACCGTGAGTCAGGTGGAGTCGCCCTATTCCACTCCATCTACCTCCTGAGACAATAATCCACCAATAGATTTTTTTGTCGAGGTAAGTTAGAGGATAAGAGGTTTCCCAGGCTGTGGTGCTACGAGATGGCGATTTATCGTATAGATGATGACGGCTGCATTTAGGAGTGATCAATCTCACAAACTCGAAATTGCATAAGAGAAGAAAGCGTAGAAAAGAGCCTATTCAGTTAGTCAGAAAGCGTTATCAAGAAAGCGGCGGGCCCAGGACTAAGGTCGGTAACCTCAGATCGCCTACGATCCTATCTGACTATTGAGGATAACTCTCTTCTGAAGATAACTCTCTTCTGAGGATAACTCTTTTTCATCGAGTTGGTCTTCAGTGTACCGCAACGAAGCTTGTCTAGCCTATGCGAAGCTAGCGGGATAACTGGCCCAAGATGCAGGGAAGAGAGCAAGCGATCTGAGTTTGACCCCGGTTCTTTACACCACCCCGAAGGGCTAAACTCTAAAGTCAACTCTATCTATCCAATTTCTTACTGAACGTCGACTTTTCTCCGAAATATCCACCATAGAGCGATGGGACTGAGTCTGATCGATTCGGCTAGATAGCTCAGAGTGTTGGGATGTAAGGGGAAGGAAGAAGAAGAAGGGAATTCCACCGGCGAATAGGGCTTTCGCCCATTAGTCTATGTCCTACCCTAGTTAGGAAAATCACTATATCTTATCTTATTCCCCGTACAGGCTCTACTATAGTAAGAGAGACGAGAGATCTCGCCATCCCTTACTGTCTGTCTCTCCCTCTCCCTATCGGTCGAGCATCCTCTCCCTATCGGTCGAGCATCCTTTTTCCTCTCCCTACCACCAAGACCGGAGCAAGTGCTTTCACTCATTCACCAACAATGTGAGAAGTGAGAGCCGATAGTGAGTTTCTTCATGGCCCAGTTAAGACAGAGCGAGGGAGGACAGAGCGAGGAAGGTAGTGAGAGAAGGCAGTGAGGGCCCAGGCTATTTAGTCATTTTACATGCCTTGTCAATGACCCAAAGGCTTGATCTCAAGTTCCGGGCAGTCCTTGACAAGTGATCAATCCAAAGAGCTCCGATGGAAGAAAGATTCACCCGCGTCGGACAGCGCGTATAAACTCTTAATTAGAAGGGAAAGGCGTATACTGACGTCCCAAGGTCGGAAGCGTGGGTATAAATCTCTCTTTACCAAGGTGACGAGCGCTTACTCCTTTTCCTTTTGCACCTGCCTTGTCAAAGTAGAAGAAAAAGTGTTCGCCTTTCCGTTTCAAGAAATCTACTTACTTATTCTTAGATTTATACCGGTTTAGAGAAAGTAAAAGAGTTCTTATAAAGTCCGGGAAAGATTCTTTGGGCAGGGATGGGACTCCATAGCTTTACTATGCTCACTCCCTAGCTAGGAAAAAAAGGAATGAAAGATTGAACCAGCCTTCGCCCCACGAAAGAATCTCGCTACGTGTCTATCACGAAAGAATCTCGCTACGTGTCTATCTTGGCTACCATGCTCTTACGCTTAGAGCCTGCAGTGACTGCTTGTCCCTCAGATTGGAGATCTCGGAGCGGGCAGACCCTCTATCCCACACCAGTCCCCAAGTCCAGCTTTCTTAGTCTTCTAAGCCCCAGATAGTGGGAAATGCGTAGAAGTCTTTCTCGGCTTAACGGAGACTCTAATATATATATGGCCTTAGCGAATTAGATTAGATGTTCTACCCGATTGAAAGAATTCGTCAGCCATTCGAAAGCAGGACAGATTCCCCCGAACTCAATAAGGGTGAGATTGAAAGGTCTAATGGGTCGCTACCAGAGGGAGAAAAGAGGGCTTCTATCCCCTGGGAGAAGTAGGAAGGTGAGGCATTTTCCGAAGTAGGAAGGTGAGGCATTTTCCACTGGGACGATTTAAAAGCAAATGAGACCACTGGATAAAAAGAAATGGGATCCAAGACTTAATAAGCTCGGAATAGAGACGTCAGCGCTTGCCTTATCTCTTCAGCCCTACGGAGTTTGACAGCCTTACTATACGTATACCGCATCTTAATTTCAAGCTTAATTGAAAGATAGAGCTTACCGCCCTAGGCTAAAGATGAGCCAAGTCACCCGCTTACAGCATTTGAGGTTCAAAGACCCCACATGCAAGGCCAGGCAAGGGAAGGTAAAGAAGACATCAGGGCTAACTCAACGGAAGGAAGACTTTGGCCGGGAATGGAAGAAGAGAGAACGCACACTCCTGTCAGTGAGTTAAGCCCTTACGGCATCTTGTTTACGTCCTAGGCGTCAAGCAAGAAGACTGAGTGCTTTCCCCTATTAGCAAGCCTAGTCTCTATTCTGACTAGATAAGGTGAATCGATGACGTGAATGACTCTATGGAAAGCATTAGTCAGCATTTACCCTTTCTTTACGCCACGCATTCGATAGCGGGTTACGCTCCCTATACTACTTCTGGACTGACCTTTAGCATTACCTGACTTGACCTTAAACTCTACCCTACGGGCTGACTTCCTACCGTCCTACCCTACCGTCATCCCCATTAAGTCCAAGACCCCGCATGAGGTGAGTGATTGTTGGGAGTTGAGGATTCCTCCCTTCCTATTGCCCGTCAAAGCCTGATTCTCACCCTTGCACCTTTGCCCTATCTCTAAAAGATTAAAAAGCTGGCTTTGCCTGATTCTCGTACGAAAATACCTCTTTTCCAATGCGAAGAAAGGCAAGGATATTCAACAAAGCAGGCCTGCTTCTCCCATCTAGCTCAAAAAGTGGGAGTTAAGGTAGCATAAACACCCAGCTATTCCATTCAATAACTCGATAGTAGAGGACCCTCCGACCGCCCTCTTTTCTACATACCATTCCTGGGGTTGTTGGTTGCTTGGTTTGCTTAAGAGCGGTTTGTTCCAAATTTCTATCGTCAAATAACATATCTAAGGGCTCAGACGATGTTCTCTTGTCCCCTCGGGAAAGCGGTTTCACTCGTTGAATATTTTTCTTAAAAGAATTTTCTCTATTATATCTATATCGCTCCATATCCTACAAAATCAATCCTTACCGATGGGACTCTGACTTCCTTTCCCCGACTCTCGAACGTAAGGGGTGGAGAAGAAGGTTTTTGCTGATGATTCCATTGCTGGGACTGGGTATCCATCCCATCTATCCGCTGGTTAATAAGAAGGGAGAATCAATCCACTAGTCGCCTAGACACCTCAGATCCATATTAAGACTCTTCCCCATTTTCATATTTCAACATAGTACCGTCATAGAGCAGTCGACTAGAAAGCCTGACGGAAAAAAGCGCATACCATTAAACACATAACACAATGAAAAACATACTTGCCCCATTAGCATGCGGTGAAGTCTGAAGAGCACGGTTAAGTCCTTCATTGCATACGAAATCGAAATAAGACTAAAAAAAGTGTACACATCTGCTGGCCAAGGCCCGTGCCCCGTATATCATCAAAGGAACTTTCTCAATTGAATTAGTAGCCACAGGCGGAATGCCGAGATGCGAGACTTCTCATTCAGAGAGAATCCCAGGTCCTATCGAACCAGCTATGAAACTGATCATCGAGATCTTGCTTCCACATATCATACTTTGAAAACTTTCTAATGCTAGAAGTACCCCATGTGATCATTAGTGAGATGCTTTCAAGCGGGAAATTCCCCGGGAAGGAGCGAAGTAACTCATATAGCTCTATATGAGGGAAAGAATATTTACGAGTGAGAACGAGAGGAGCGGTCGGGGTGGGGAAAAAGCACTCATGGAACTACTTTTTGAAGAGCTAATTTGTGCACCTGAAAGGTCGGGTTTCAGTATCTCAAACGAAACTAACTATAGGATGTTTTTGATCCCATATTGTTCATCCGTTTACGTAGAGGCGAAAAGTGTCTTTCAAGAGGGATATTCGTACACAGAAATAGTAAATCTTTATCAAAGAAATCTGGACTAGCTCAAAAAGGTGTAATTCCATGTTGGTTCCGTTCCTCCACCAGATTGGTCAAAAAGACATTTTTTAGCCTAAAAAACGGGAGTTAACAACCGCCCTATCCCCCGGCCCAAACATGAGCCGAAAACCTTCTTTCTACGGGATCAAGCTTGTCAAGAAAGTTTTCATTGTCCGGCTAGGCTAGCCCTAGATCTGAATCTTTTGACTTGGTAGGGACAAAGCCCTTTGAGGTAGAGTGAGCGGATGGCGTACTGATAGATCTCCTATTCGTTCTGGATCCAGCTGAAAAAGCCCTTTTTCTAGGAGGGTAGGAAACCCAGAATCCAGAGAGAACCCTTCCATAGACGGAGAAAGAAAGAGCATCGGCTTGGTGGGCTCAGAAAGAGATGGTCGGCGGATCTGCCTCATAAAGAGTATTAATGTTCCGGGGTCTCGCCAACCAACTCTTGTCCAGTAGACATTCTGAGTGGAGCAACGGATATAAGAAGCAGAGGAAAGAACCAATCACTAACCCACTAAAAAACATCAGTACAAGACGTCAGTCATTGATGGAAGTAAGTTGGATAGCGATAGCGGGCCTTTCCCTACGGGGTAGGAGGCAAATAAAGCTTCGGTCGCTGCGGGCTTACGAATTCCTTTGTTAACCTGAATCGGCCATTGTCTTTTCGGGTTCCCCCACCCAGGATTCCCCTGGTAGGGCATCCAGGACATATCGGGTGGGAAATAACTGACTTAGACTATAGCGACCTTCAGAAGACATACCCACTTCTCCTTAAAAGGAGGAGCACACCAACTCTATGAAGAATTCCTGGCCTTGTTACAACAATACGCTTAAAATACCCGATTCATTCTTGGGCCAAAGACGAAAGCAAACGAGCTCTTTTGCGCCCTACGATTGCTACTGTGATGCTTGTTGGGTGGTCTCTTCTTTGATATGGATCGATTTCGCTTCTTTCAAAGTGCACTGACTAGACAAACTAAATGGCACTCAAGCTTTAACCTACCTCATCCACCGCCCTGACGAAATTCAGTAATTCCAGATCAGGGAGCCACCTCGTTTGGATCCGTGGAACTACCAAGGAAGAATTGGGCTTTACTGCGACAATAGCCATCCTCCACTAGATACATCATTCAGAAATCGGGCAGGACTCTGTCTCCTCTCCTTTCTCGTTAGGTACTTGTCCGATCCTTCTAAAGTCTAAAGTCCCAGGTCAGTAAAAGCTTTGAATTATGCTTTGATTGACGGAATATTGTATCGGCGTGTAAAGGACGGACTGTTTCTCAGGTGTGTGAGTGATCAAGAAGCCGAAAAAATGATGTTTCAAGTCCATGATGGAGTATAGTATGTGGATCACATCAAGCAGGACATAAAATGCGTTGGCTGATCAGAAGGCATGGCATGGCCATTACTGGCTAAAGATCACTACCATCTCACGAATTGGATTCGAACCAATATCAAGCTACTTGCCCTTTAGTAGATCGTGAGGGGTCTGTCGTCCTCCTCATTATAGTCCTCCTAAAATCAATAGCATTGCGTCGAAATAGATCCTTTCAGCCTAATAGTCAATCTTTTTTGACACCAGAAGGAGTCGCTCCACCCCCCACCCGAACCATTCTTAAGACCACCAAGCCCTCTCGAATGAGTTCTACTATAGAAGCTTTCAACGTACACCCGGGGACAAATCTTTCACTCACTGAGAAGTGAAAACCTGTGACTAGATCGTCCTGAAGACGGATGCGACGGGAAGAAGTGGCATTTGAAAGTGTTGCTGACTTAACATTTAGGTTTCGGCATAAGAAAGCTTGCACTGTCTTTTCGCACTTAGGCGCACAGCGTGCCATTGGTAATGATTCTACTACGGTGCCACAAATTCGCAAGCTGATCCTAAGTAATCGTTGTTGTTCATTGGATTCCGCAGGAACTACTTCGTTAGGATTGGGGAATTGCTGCGATTCTTCCTGAATAGCCTGGATTCTCCCGTCGAGAGTCACTTTGAAAGTCTTACCTAAACTCTTCCGACTGAATATGATAAAGCCTATAAAACAACGAGCTACTATCATTTCTTCATTATAGATTGAGATCTTCTTCGAACTTAATGCAAAAATAGATAGAATAGCAGCAAATAAGATCTTTCTAGCCTGCATATTCGTGGAACTCAATCTCATTTAGAAAGCTTAGCTCTCTCTTTCAGCAACTGAACGGGAAGTGGTTTAGGAAAGGACTTTAGAATCGGATGCGCTCGCCCAGCGAGAAAGGCCCTGACCCTGCCAACCAAGTCAAAATAAAAAAGAAAGAAGAGAACGAAAGGAGAAGAGAACTTCGTATTTTGGTAATTCTCTAGGAGTCATGTTTAACCTTGAATGCTATTAATAAATTCTACAGCAATAGTCCCTCGGACTCGGAAAGTAATAACGAAAATGGCTAACCCAATAGCAGATTCCGCAGCTGCCACCGTTGGAACCAATGAAGCAAATGATTGACCCATCATATCATCCGAAGAAACGGAAAATACCAAAAAGTTCAAATTCACAGCTAATAACATTGATTCAATTGGCATTGACATAATAGGAATATTTCGTCTATTAAGGAGGATTCCCCGAATACCTAAAATAGAGATGATCATAGAAAATGTGAAATATTTGATAGGATCCATTTCGGGAACGTGGAATGTCAGAGAAATTCAAATGTTATAACTCCAGTACGGGAAGCTTATTTGGACCATTTTATCTACTTTTTTTTATGTTTTTCATCATAATCGTCCATGAGTAGCTTATAAATTGCGAAAATGCCTCTAAGGTACCTTAGAATTTCTTTCGGAGGAACCGGTGAGACAAGTTTTGATAAAATTAGCTAGAGACCTAGAAAGCCATGCAATTACTTTTTTTTGTAATATCACCCTTTGAAGATCAAAGATACGAGATAAAAGAGAGATGATCAATAATTTGATGAAATATTTGATAGGATCCATTTCGGAAACGTGGAATGTCAGAGAAATTCAAATGTTATAACTCCAGTACGTCAGGAACGCTATGTCATTTACAACTTCGGCGTATTTCGGATGCTTGAAGGCCCCGCTGACCCGAAGTGATTTAGAAAGATTCTTCTTTATCGATGGTGATCGGTCATGGTATCCATAGCGTTCCTTCTTTTTCGGCCAATTCTAAGAAAGAGAAATCCCGAAAAATCCGTCAATAAATGACGAACCCCATTATACAGATGATAGGACAGGGCTAAGGCAGTAAAGTAATCTCGACGGAGATTAGGATGAGTTTGGATGAAAAAAAGAAGAATTGGTAAACATTCTCATAGGTGAAGCAAATCAAACCTATTTTCAGACAAATAAAAAAACAAAACTAGAGTGGCTAGGAAAGCCCCGGAGATTCTATTGAAAATTGACAATGTCGAAGTAAGCTGTGGCTTATAAATAGGAAGATGGGGAGATAAGGGGCGAAGGATATCCATGATGTCAGATTTTCTTTTCTTTGACTGCTCTGCCCGGCCCGCTTTGACTCACTTTTTTATGGATGGTAAATAATGCGGGACTGGGGTGAAGTCTTGTTTTACGCCATACTTCTTTGGCGGTTGAAATTCGAAGGCGTCTTCCGCCACAACTGTATGGGAATAATAAAGACTGGCTACCTAGCAAGAAAACGGATGCGCTAACGCCTTATCTATAAAAAAGCTTTCGCGCAGCTCAATCCCTTCCTTGTTCCCTCACTGCACACTTACTATATCTGGCTGTTCCAAACAAGCATTCCATTTCAAAGGATGTGGCCGGGCTCCATCCCTATGGTTCACCAACTCAACCATCTATACTAATCGGTGAGGCCGATTAGGTTTCGGTGAATCATGAATGCTAGGTTACGAATGGTAAGGAATCACAAGCGGGTTGGTCATCAATTCGGAGGGTGCCGGCCTTCGATCGAGAACCGGGATCGCGGAAAGGGAAAAGAGAGAGCTCCCCCTGCGCGAATCTTCAGTACTGGAATGAATGGAAGTCTTAATATACCACATTCTTAGATACGTCATTGAGTTTCGGGTTTTTTCTACGGATTCAAACCAGTTATATTTGGATCTAAGACCACCTTCTTTAGAAGGCGAACATCTCATGCATCTTTAGAACCATGGAACTACCATCTAATAGGGGCTTACCATGATGTGATCTCTGTCTAGAGAATTAGGTAACGAAGGAGATGATCGGTCATATCAAGGACGCGAAATTGCCGAGTCAGGCATGGGCAATCTTGTTAAATCGCCTGATTTGAGTCTTAATGTCCATCCGGACCCCATCCCCCACAGTGAATTTTTTTGCCCTTTAGAGCGAAACATTTTATTAATGAAGTGATTGAGCATTTCACTAGCACCTTCATGATTGCATATACATATATAAGAAGACTTTTTACCAGGATTCTGGAACCATTCCTTGATTGATTGAAAATCACGAGTCGAATTTCTCTCTACCTATTCGACTATCAAGCTCTTGACACCCTGTCTAGCCTACTGCCCTCCTCCTCTTTTGGTCGCTTCGCTTTCCTCTCTCTCCTTTCAGTCGAGCGATTTCATACCCCGGAAAAACAAAGATTTCAGTCTAAACCAAACCATAAGGTGAGGCACTCTTTCTCTTATCTTATATAGGCTGTTTGGCCTTTAAATAATCCCATTCGAGACATCTTTCTTTTGTGCGTGGCCTTTTTCGGATAATTGCTGCTTAAAGAAGCAGTGAACTTCCTTCCTTCGACAGTCGGAAAGTCTCTTAGGCGGTCTGAGGATACCAGCTTCGCGGGACCGCAGTCCAACTCAAGGCTAAGCTTTACGGTCCTGCCGCTTTATCGATCAACTAACCGAACTCTTGAAGACAGGGAAAGGGACTGATTCACAAAGGAGTCCGGCACCGACCCGGATAGCGGAATTCCAAGTCAATGTGTTAAAACTAAGGAGAGAGGCTTAGAAAAGCAAAGTAAAGAACTGGAAGAGATGCCCTTAAAACTCAAATTGGAAAAGATGTTTAAAGTAAACTTCTACAAACTCAGAGATTTCCTTTGCCGGCTATAAGATAAGAGACTTTCTGGCTGACAGGGATCGATATGGAACGAAAGAGGTACTATACGCAGAAAAAAATAAAGGGATCTAAAACCGACATCGAAAGCTACTACAACAGGCTCTTCAGAGTCAGGGCAGAAGGCCGCTACCTTCGAGTAGGCGATGAGAATATCATAGCACAACAGAGCTGTATCGGTCAAAATACCGACCTGGATACACCTTCTCTGCGCACCACCACACAAGTAGGTGGTGGGAAAGCGAAAAAAGTGGCCAAGATGAGTAATACCCCCTGGGGTTGCCCGGCAGCAAGGGCCGACGTGACTTCACAAATGGAACCTCAAAAGTTGAGAAGCAAAGAGTGGAGTTCACGGCCGCACCAGCGAAATTGTGGTCGAACAAAACCTGGACCATCTCGAAAAGATACAGAATCGGTGGCGGATTTAATATCGTAAGAGAAGCAATCGGTACTACCAACCAACCGCCGAAGCGGTTTAAGCAGTGCAAAAGTACCATCCATCGGTAACATGCACAATAAAGATGCAAGCCACTGATGCAAAGGATAAAGCAAGCGCTGGTTGATATAGTTATCGATCGCAAATATCCTCATCTTGCCAGCCCACTCATTAACACCCGGCCCAACTTGCGGGGGATAAACGGTAGCCCCAATGCTTCACTGTTTGGAAGGTAAGGGCCTCAAACCAATCTCGTTTGTCAAAATGAGCTCGAGATGTGCAGCATCGTGTGAAGCGGGATTAGGAGCACCTTTAGAAAGAACAGAGTGCGGTGCAAGACAGAAAGCGACAAAAAGTGCTACCTTCATCCAACGAACCATGGGATTGAAGAAAGCATGACCTGGCACGGAGAAACGCAAGACAGGGAGGGATGTGCACTTTATAACAACAGAATTTAGATTCGTAGATCTTCGCTACGTTCAAGCTTAGGATAGCTCCGTCAGTTATTGTTCTACCGTTCGTGCCTTCCAGAACCAGAATCACTCCTGTTCTGATGCCTTCACTTACTGCCGCAGAACACCGGTATAACCAGTTCAAAAGAAATGCCTTGCTCTCATGTTCGCTGCACATACAACATTACCTAATGGGTAAGACCATACCATATACCCGGGGAGTAAACCCCTTAAAGATCCTTGTGACCAAAGCAAAGAATGAACGCCCGACTCGCTAAATGGTCAATACTGCTCTCACAGTATGACATAATATTCGTACCACAAAAGGCCGTGAAAGGACAGGCACTGGCAGATTTATTGGGAGCACATCCTCTACGGGAGAACTTCAAATTGCAATAAGAATCCCAAAAGCCCTAAATAGGTCCTCTTTCGCATGATTCGGCGGACTCGATGGTTAGCAGGCCTTCAGGGCGACCAACTGGTCTGTGATGTTATCGCAGATATAGTGAGGTTTACCCGATCTAGTGGAGGAGGGGATTCCAGACATTCAAAGAGATTGGAAGTTAAAGTCTTTCGGGGCCTGGAACTAAATAAAGCGCTACGGCTAAGGTAGAGGTGTAAGACTTGGTCTAATAGAAGTCTTAACCAGAGACTGACTCATACACTAGAATATGCTAAATCCCACTAGTAAGAGAAAGAGGATATGCCCGTAAGATTAAGAGATAGGCTTAAACTAGTAATCTATGTGACTAGAAAGGGATGCCCTTATGACTGCCACTATAGGGACTTCTACAACTACTGATGAATGAACTCATAAAACGATATTTTCTTTTCTCTGTGCAGATGAGGAATTTTAGATTCCCTACTCGTATGGTTTGCTTTTACTAAAGTGATGGGAACTAGTCGAGACCGCATTCGCTCGTTGGGACCGGGGAAGACAAGACCTAGGAATCCGATCTATAGCTAGCCCTACCAAAAGGATAAGCTACTGGCAGGAAGGGCTCAAACTCAAAAGAAAAGGTATCCTCATCTTTCACGAAAACAATTGCTTGAGCTTGAAGCTAAACCTTTCTCTAGACTAGACGTAGGCAAAGGCTTAAAACAGGATGGCTAGGAACTTCCTGTAATGAAACTCCAACAACTAAGACCCTTTTTTCTTTTTATTAAATTTTTTCGGCGTACTTTCATACTTATGCTTATGTCAAGTCAAGACTTTCAAATGGTACAGCCCGAAGAGAAAAGAAAGCTTAGTACACAATAGAAAAAAATCTATCTACATTAGCCCTGCCAGTTAGCTCTTTATTGAACTTAACACTGGCTTAATCTAGGCCTTTCTTTTCTTTGGGAACCTATGTTGCCTGACCTTGCTGCCCTGGTGACTGCTTACCAGAGATTGGTTCTCTCGGCGGGTTGATCAAGTTCCTTTCAGCTGCGGGCTAAATAAGAAGGTCCCGAAGAGAGGGGCTTCAACGATTGGATGAGAATACAGGAGCACAAGAAGGTGGAAATGGATCCAGCAAGTCGCCGGAAGACGAGCCTCTGGTACTCGTTCGTAACCGTCCCTCGAAATGCGATACAATAGTTACACTATTGCCTTAGTCTCGTATGCAATTATATGTTCCTTCCGTACCCTCTTCCAGAGCCGATATGAATCACCTTTGAATCTAAATTGACGAGGATGCAGCAGGCGCTTTCGCTTTCGGGTTCGGTGGCGGTGACGGGACGGAAGTAACAAGGTATCGCATAGCAAAAGGGCCGGTGTAGAACTAGTACCAGCAGCTATTCCTTTAACTTGGCGAGCAGCATTCATTCTCACCTATGGCTTGCTACCAATTCAATTAAAGCTCGCTCCGTAGGACTAGGATGGAAGGGCAGTGGCTTGACCCGAGGAGATGAAGGTGACTCTTGCTCCAGTGAATACAACCTATTCTTTGTGACTGCTCTGCGGGCTTGACTTCCATAGTCTAAAAGGCTTGCTCCTTCCTAACCGAGTGAAAAAGAAAGGAAAGAAGGCAAAGGTGCCCGCTAAGTCAAGGCAAAACAAAAAGCTTAGTCGTTTTCAACTCTGAGGGTGACTTCACGAACGGGATTTCTATTTCATTCAGAGCCTGGTCGGGGACTCATTGAGAGCAGACTCCCTTAGTTGCTGTAACTCCCTCTTTCAATTCTTTATTTTGGGGTTGGCGCTGCTGCTTAGCAACTCTTCCAATTACCCCTCTTTCATTCCTTCCTTCCCTTGGGACTGAGGAAAGATTTTCCCTACTAATTGCTTAAGTGATGATATGATGCCGGAACCCCTTTGGCTTCGGCTGTGTTGAAGAGTTTGGTTGTCTTTTCGACCTGACTCGCACTCTTCACCCGACCTATCAAGCTTTCTGATAGCTGTCTGCCCGCTCCGGAAAGGTTCAATCCTTTGAGCTCGTGTCTCTTTTCATGAATTGGGGTAGCTTCCTCCCCGAGTCTAGATATCAGCTAAGGTTCGAACTCCGATCAGAGAAGTAGATCCTTCCTAGAAGCATGTAGCTACTGGCTGAGCCTCTGATTTGCGTTTGCGTCTATTCCGAAGAGTTGGCTGAAGCCGTCAAAGGACAGGAAGTGAGATGATGACAATGCGGCTGGGACAACTCCATCTCTTCAAATTGCGTCTATCAGATCAGATAGGCGGATGGAAGCAAGAAAACGGCTGGGGCTAGCTCGTGCAATCAAAAAAGAAGTCCTTCGCCTTAGTAAGCTAGCTTTCTAAGCCCGGGTAGGACGTGGATCGATCATGACGAAAATGGACTTCTCCGTAATGTAATGTAATAGAAGAGTCACAGTCCCTTCTCGACCAGACGAAGGAGATATGAATTCAGGCTTGGCTTGACCCTCCTGGAGGCGCAAAGTTCATCATTCAGTATGGTGGGGGCCTCGCCTGGCAGATTTGGATGACTTGGATGCTGGGGAGATCTGGATAGAGTCTCGCTCATAGATAGAGGAAGAGTACGCGCGCTACGGCTTAGGCAGTTGATCGGATCAGATAGCCCTTCGGGCAACCAACCGCACATCAAATTCCGATCAAGAACTTGGAGGGATGGCTGAGTGGCTTAAGGCATTGGTTTGCTAAATCGACATACAATCTTCTTGTATCATGGGTTCGAATCCCATTTCCTCCAGCAGAACGGGCGGGCGTGAGAGAAAGAACCTCTTGGCGGAGTCCAAAAAAGAGCACTACTTAGTGACTAGGAGTGGAGAGCTTGTT
>CAOJCQ011299941.1:0-10373 GCA_948356215.1 Stillingia texana | reverse complement strand
TCAGTTATAACCAATGATGGTCGCATTATAGTGGTATGTTGTAATTTTTTCATCTTTTCATCTACTTGAACAATAATTCATGTTTTTGTGGTTGGTTAATGGCTTTCTGAATCAGGGCATCCTGAAAGGCTTTGATCAGGCCACAAATATCATCCTTGATGAATCCCATGAACGTGTATATTCCACTAAGGTATGTAACAAGCTTCCAAATTCATTGATTCCTTTACCCTGGATTACTGATAATGAGGCACCTAGAGCTATGAATGATACTTATATTTGAATTAGGGGGATTTAACTAGTTGTATTTGAGCTGAATTTCTCTAATTGTCAATGCACAACAGGATTGAAATTTCACTTTCGAATTTCTCCAATCGTTTTCCTTCTTCACAGCACTCTAAACAATCGCTTTTGACTTATTTGCAGGAAGGTGTTCAACAACTTGTTTTGGGCCTGTACATTATAAGGGGTGACAACATGTAAATGCTCTTACTCACGTATTTTTATTCTTATATCTCCTGTTTTAGTGGAAAGGTGAGAATCTGCTGTATTTATGTTATGAGTAATCTTTTTGATTGATGTTCTTGTAGAAGCATTGTTGGGGAACTTGACGAAGAACTTGATTCACATCTTGACCTGTCAAACTTAAGAGCTCATCCTTTAAAGCCAGTCATCCATTGATCAAATGTTTGGATTGGGTTATTGTAGAGCAAATGGTACAAGTACAGAACTGTCACAAACTGTGGTTTTAACATTGTATTGAATTGGAAGTAGTGATAATTTTTTATGAAGGGTAGTTATGGATGGCTTTAGACCTAAACCCAATACTAGTCGGAATTATCCATCGCTCTTGCAATTTGTTGTTATCCCTTTACTTTTGGGAATTATAAATCCATTTCTCTAGAATATAACCTTACACATTTTTAAGATTTCCAAAGCATGATATTGTAGCTATCATCAGGCTACTTTAAGCTGACTTGGAATGTAAAGCTAAATCGGATCTCCATTAAGACTTTGGAATCTAAGATTGGTTTTTAAAGACACATTCTCCACAAATATTCATGGTTTTCTAATTAAAAAAAAAAAAGGCAAATGTCCATGCATATAATAGTTGAACACTGATGATGTATGATATATTGAATGGATTTCTCACAGTTTAATGGTAACTTACTCGATTTTATAGCTCTGAATCCAGTCCTTTATAAAATTATCATGATTTTCGAAACTTTTATATGTAATTATAAAACGTTGATTGAACCATTGATTGAATCGATTTAAACTATGGTTTCTATTTAATATCTGACAGGTTTTAAAAACATTGAGATTCCTAAAAAAATCAGAATAATAATCATTTTAGAAAGTAAAAATACGCGGAATTGGAGAAACAGGAGAATATAACGACCTTAGAAATGTCGTACATGCACAAAAGTGACGTCGTTCTTTGCATCTGCAGAACAATTTGATTCGCGAGATCAAAGTCTTATTCGATTCTCCCAACACCCAAACCCAAAATTTCTCAATTCCTATATAAATTCCCAAATTATTTTACTCGATACCGAATCCCTTCTCCACCAGCAAGTTCATTTGCGATTCTAATTCCGAGTTTTTTCCTTAATTTGATTCTATTTTCCTTTGGGTCATCAATGGCAACGAGAAACAGAACTCTGCTGTACAAAAAGCACAGAGATGCAGTGAAGAGCGTGCGTGCTCCTTTATCATCGTCGGCATCTGGTTCGAGTGGTCCGGTTATTGAAATGGTTAGCTCTTCTTTTCTCCGTTCAAATCATGCTACATATGCTCCTCTTAGCACTGAAGATCCCGGCCCGTCCAGGTAACCCTTTTGCTCTAAGATGCTCCTATTCACTATCATCATTTCAGGATTCTTTGTTGTTTGACCATTTAATCGGTATATATTCACATAAGATACTCAATTATAGTAGCATTAGCTGTGAAATAGAGCAATTTAACATGGATCTTGCTTCGGCATTGTTTCTCATCCGTGTTTGAGTTTGCTCTGGAGAAAATCTATGTCTTGTAACTGCGGATGTCGTCTTGTTCTCGCGAATAATATTTTCTTGGTACAGTAGTGATGCCTTTACCATTGGTTTGCCACCAGCCTGGGTGGATGATTCTGAAGAAATAGCTGCAAATATTCAACTTATCAGAACAAAAATGGCTGATTTAGTCAAGGCTCATTCAAAAGCTTTAATGCCTTCCTTTGGAGATGGCAAAGATGACCAGAGATTTATCGAGGTTCTTACCATAGAGATTACTGATTTATTGAGGAAATCCGAGAAGAGATTAAGGAACCTTTCTGATATTGAATTTTCCGAAGAATCAACTATTAGAAAAAATGTACAGGTGCGGTGCTCTCTCTGTGTTCTTATATACACGTGTTTGTGTATTCGGTTTCTGTGGGGTTAATGTTAAATTTAGTTTCGGGTCTTCATCTTTTCAAATCAGCTATTCATTAGAGTTCTTCAAGTCTTTAGGCTGTATAGCATTCAGATTTTTTGCTGAATTCTAACCACTTTGAATGATGTTCCAAAGTGTTTTCTTGTTAATTACTTTTGACTACTGGTTAGAGAAGAGGTAGGAGTGTGTTTTCTTCATCTGGAGCTCCTAAATATATGCATTTTAACATGCACTTATGCTATTTTTAGCGTATTTTTCCTATTTTCCCAAGGATTGTACTTAGCTTTGAATTACTGTTCTTTCAACAGCGTTCTCTTGCAACAGACCTTCAGAACCTTTCAGTGGATCTTCGAAGAAGACAGTCAACATATCTAAGACGCCTGCAGCAGCAAAAAGAGGTGTGTGTATATGCAGTGCACTGCAATGTACATGCTTAATTACCAGATTGCATACTTGTTGCTAACATGGAATCTAAATTCGATTTACATATTGGCAGTATATCTTACTAGGCCATCCTTGGTTTTTTGTTCCTAACCTTGAAGTGCTCCTTGCATTAGCATTTTCCTATTGCATATGCTAATAAGATGCGCTTGTCTTCTGGTTCAGGGACACGATGCAGTTGACTTTGAGATGAACCTAAATGAGAAGAAGTCTAGATACAAAGACGAGGAATTTGGTGGCATGGTATGATTCCCTTTTTCTACTTAGATTTAATAGTATCTACTTAATTCCTGGATTTATCTACAAGAGTTAGTCATTAGTAGCCTCACAGGAATCAGTGTAGATATCCTAATTAGAAAGAAAAATACATGATATAGTTTTTATTTTCGGTGTATGTGAAGGTCACTTTCTGATTTTAGCCTAAGACTTAGGTAGCACAGTCCCAGCATTCTCTCATGGTTTTACATGGTTTGGTTCAATGCTTTCCTTAACAGTCAGTTTGGTTGGGTTATTTTTTTATTGAAACCTGCTTTTAACTACTTTGGCACTCAGTTTGATGATAACGTTTTTGACAAATCTAGGGTTTTGATGGGCATCAGCTTTTGGAAAGTGAAGTATTTACTGAGGGGAGGGAGAGAGAAATTAAACAGGTATTGGAGTGCACTTAGCTGATGTAAGATCAATCCCAGGGTTATGTCTTAAGCATATATAATTCCTCTTTGTAGGTTGTGGCATCAGTAAATGAACTAGCTCAAATCATGAAGGACTTATCTGTCCTGGTTATAGATCAGGTTTGAGTCACAAAATCATTTTGTTCCTGAAGATATCATTAGTTTTGACTTCCAAGTACTAAAGATGTTTAAATCATCACACAGGGTACAATTGTTGATCGGATAGACTACAACGTTCAGAATGTTGCTTCATCCGTAGAGGAGGGCTTTAAACAGTTACAGAAGGTTCTCTTTCTGACCCTTTCAGATGCATATAGCCAATTTTCCTATTAGATCATATTTTTTGAGGTTCAACTATTTATACTGGGCATTCTGGAACTGCAGGCAGAAAGATCACAAAAGAAAGGAGGAATGGTGATGTGTACAAGCGTGCTTGTCTTCATGTGTTTCATCATGATATTACTGTTCATTCTCAAGGAATTAATGTTCTAGTTATTTTGTGCTTTTCTATTGACACTTAGCTCACTAGTTGTAAGTTCTCTGTAATGCACATTTTTGTGATCAATACTCAGCGTGGTTTTAAAAAAAGATGGCTTCAAACACGTCGAACGTACTTACTCACTTCCAAGTCAATTACATACTTTAGGTTTTTGTTCCATTTTTGTCAGGGCTTGCTTTCTTTTTTCTTTCTTCTCTCTCGTAGTTTCCTGTAGGCCTTCCGATTTTGGAAGGCCTACAGGATCCTTTACCTTTTGTTCAAGGATAGTTTTTGTTGCGATGAGTCTTTTGACCTTTTGTTTAGGATAGTTTTGTTATAACAATTATTTCTTGCAAAGTCTTGATTTGGTGAAAGCATACTGCATATTTGAACAGATCGGTGGTTGCAACAAAGATGTTTTGGTTACAACTATATCTTTTCTTTGGCATTTTAATTGTGACAAATGTAAGGTGGCAGGGTTTTCTGCTCTATAATTCCAGCATTTATTTGTAAGCATCACAATATTAATGACCTGCCACTTAGATATTAGCTGATAATGTTCAATTCTCGGTAACCCCTGAGCGCCACCTTCACAAAGTTTGCTGTTGCAATTTCCTACTACATCTACAAGATTCTCATTTTGAACAATCACTTCTTGCAACTAGAAGCAACGCCATTCCAATTGAGGTGGAGTTATCAAGCTTATGTATGTTAATTCTATTGTATTTATTGCTTAATATCTTTATTGTTTTATATCTTGTTTGACCTTAATTATATGAATTTCTTGCTATTGTTTTTAGGTTCTGAAGGATGGAAACAAAAGTCACAACACCAGTGACTGGCAAGGCCCTTTTAGAAAATAATAAGGTGAAAATTGATTATTCATTTTGGTTGTAGTTCCAATTGCTGTGAGTGTTTTTAATTTTTTCGATGATGATTGGACTTGTGACATGTCTGTGTTAGAAGGATGCTGCAAAGTTGCATGTATAAAGATTTTTTTATTGATAAATTAATTACTACATTTTTCCATAAACGTTTTATCTTTGTGCTTCTTCATTCGAATGAAAATAATTTACAATATGCAGCAATGGATAGTTACAAAATTGGAATTACATACAAAGTCTTGGTAATTTGATTGCGAATAATACTGGTGATAGGCTACCATCATAAAGTGTGACAAATATGGCATCGCTATGGCGCAAAACCAGTGCAATTTGGTAGAATTAGGCATATTAAGGGACAAGTTCCTTTTCCTTTTAGAAGCAGAGAAAAATTAGGAAGTCAATTTTGTGCATTGCAAGGCTGAGATGCAGTCTAGGAGCAACTTTCTTGAGATGAGAGTGATGATTGGAGTATCCAAGAAAAATCTTTAGGTGGAGAGTTAGTGTAAACTGAGATTCTTGTTACATATTCCTAATGTGTGTGCAGCCGATATAAAGGAGAATATCAGTTCACAATGGTATCTTTTGTGGGGGTTTTGAACTAATTTTCCTTTTCTAGATTTACCCACATGAAAGAGATTAATAAATGTGATTTAATACTAGTATATAGTGATAAAATATGACAGAAAAAGGATATTTATCAAATTATTATAAAATAATCTTTTTCGCCTTATTTCATTGGCTTAAGACCTCATGAAAAAGAGACCATGTCTTGCAAATATTGCTGTGCCATCTCATTGTTGCTGTGCTATCTGCATTTATATCTTTCTTAGAAACATTAAAAGAAAAAAAAATTGTCATGTTGCAGCTGAATTGTTTAAACTTTAAATCTTGTTGCCATTAAGAATGTCGTTACTGTATTGTCTCTGTAACATAAAATATAAGGATAGCAACATAACAAATCCTATCTAAATCAAGCATTGTCCATATTGCCAAACATGCAATTAGGCAATCACAAACAAAGCCAACAAAATAATACATCTTAGGAACTTGAAATAGCTACAAGAAAAATGATTCGAGAAATCTGGTAAATGAGTGGTAATGCCACTGTAATAGCCTACATATGCATCAGCAATAGAGCTAGGGCTAACAGAGAAATGAAAATGGGAGTAGCTGTAATCATTTTGTGAGCATTGCTTGGAAGTATTGAAGGGATAGAACATTCTTCGCCATTGAAGTAGACTTTAGTTGGGAAACCATCCCCGCCAGCCACATCAATATCGGGTGTTTTCTTCTTGTTCTTGGTGAATGAGATCACCGACTGCTGTGAACCAGGAACCCGAAAATCTTTTCTTGGGTTTTTGCCATTCCTTTCTGCTATAAGATAATTGAAGTCTTTCTGACCATGCATAAATATTGTATTGCTGGAATTTGGCAGGAGACTTCCATTTAAGGAATAGACTGCTTCAAATCCAGGAATGGCTTTGTCGAGTTGAACTGCAGCAAACCAATCTGGGAAATCAGTTTCACCCCAGTTAAAAAGGGTGATCCTTGCGCTCCAACCATCTTTATAATCTGAGAGCAAATGCCAATTTATGCTAACCCCACAGTTATCTCCACAGGGAAGTGGATTTGGCACAGACCTCTTCTTCAATTTAGCCCATTCCAAGGCATCATGTGTTCGGTTCTCGAATGGAATGAGAAGAGCATCTGCCCGAAGAAGAAGAGCTGGTTCATTAGCACTACAGGTTTGCGTCGGGCTATTGTTGCAGCCACAAGCACAAGTGTTACAAGGGACAACAGAATCATTGAAAAAAGACGAAAACGATACACAACATTTTGGCCTCTCCTCCTTGAACTGTGTAATGTTACAAACCACTTGCCAACTGGCTATAGCTGCTGCTGTAGCAGGCAACCCAGTTGGTTCAGGAAACTGGTTCGGGATCACAGCCGCAGGTGACCCACATTGAAAATCCGAGCCTAATGTGCCATTGATCTTCCAGTTTTGCGGCGGAACAATGGTGGTTCTGTTCAAATCAGGTGGCATTTTATACACATGCATTTGGAATGCCGAAATGGACTTTGCTGGGTCCATATTAGGGGGCAAAATGGTTCCATTTCTACAACAGAATGGAATTTTGCCGATATCAGTATCGTTTGCTCTTGTTGGAGGCAAGTCAATTATTGTAGGCCTTTTCTGGCAACTCAAAGCTTGAGATAAATCAATTTCCTTGTAATGCTGACCTTGCTCACCAAATATGCAGTCTGATGCATCTTTAACATGTGGAAAAGCTCCTTTCATGGCGTAAATAAATTCACCCCTCATCCAATCCCAGCTTAGTTTCCAATTGTCAAGGCGACCTAGAGGGTTATGGTTAGATATGGTAACCTGTGCCCAGTAATATGTGTCATATGTGCTGATTATGTCATACATTATTACAAGATCATCTTTCCCAGGCTCTAAATTATTTTCCCAATTGATTTTTGGTTTAGCTGCCAAATCTTTACGGCAGCAAAGTTGCAGCTCATTGCCTACAGAAGAAAGAAAACACATAAATCAGACAATTTAGAAACATTTAGTAGGCAAGAAAGACTATGGGGTCGGTCTGATTCATGGTTGTTTCTAGGTCGGGTTTAAGCTAATTGAGAGAAATTTTTAAAACTCAAAATGAGGGAAATTTTCATATCAAAATGGGTTGAAATAAAAATATTCTTTTTTTTTTTTTGGTATTTACTATTGTATTTTCCAGAACTTTTCATTTTTATCAATAGATTGAGTTTTAAATGATATTATTGACTGATTTAAAATTTAGAAAGTGGTGAACAACTTCTCACTTTTATGAATATATCAAAATGGGTTGAAATAAAAATAAGTCTTTTTTTTTTTTTTTTGGGTGGGGGGTGTTTGCTATTGTACTTTCTTGTACTTTTCACTTTTACCAGTAAATTATGTTTTAAATGATATTAAAAATTAAAAAGTGGTAAGCACCTTCTCACACTTATGGATAGATCATGTTTTAACTGATACGTTAAGAAGTAGTAAGCACTGTATTTTGGAAGGATTGTTTGTATCATGTAGAAACAAGTTAGCATCGCCTCGATGAAAAATATTCGAATTTAAACACTTTCAGAATTATTTATTTGAATTAGGATTAATGATGAATTTAAATAGAATAGACAGACCAGAAAACAAAATGCCAGGCCTAGGGTTCACTTATGTTCTGATTTTGAATTCAACTATTATGTCCCATAATGTCCAACTATTATCAACAGCAAATGAACATAAAACAACCAAAACAAAATAAGTGATTTCTATTAAGGCTTAATTACCTTGTCTTGAAGGAGCAGGACAAGAATACCCCTCATTAACAAGAGTCAAATTAGCAGGCAACGGAACATCCGGAGCTCCATTTCCAAACCAGGTACCCACCAACAAGATCCGAACCTCATATTGGGTCACATCCCCTGCAGTTTCAATAGCCGTCTTCAAGTCAGTACTAGGAAATCCGGCCAAAACGGTGCCGTTACCAACAAAAGCAGGGAAAGAAGTGCCATCAGCCAACACAGCATTGCTTGCGGACACCAAAAGCTCATTATATCGAAACCCAACAAAGACCCTCCACGACTTGAGCTCATCACGCCCGTTGTTAAGCACGGTCACAGTGGATTCGAACCGGTTCGGCTGGTTTCCCGGGTTATCAGTAGGCGGAATCGGGTAGCCTCCAGTGTAGTTGTAGGACAAGTAGACGCCGTTACAGGCGACGCTTAACGGCTGAGAGAAGGAAGTGAACAAGAAGAATGAGACTAACATGAAAACAATTAAAAGCATGTTCTTCTTGTTAGCCATAGCTTTCTTTCTCTGTATGTGAAATTCAAGATTATGAGCAAATTAAGAAGAAAAAGAAGAAGAAGGAAGATAAGTGGTGTGCCGGCAACTGCTTGTACTGCATTAATTGACAGAGAAATTAGAAAGAAATGTTCTTTTTTCTTTAAAGAAAAAAGAATGAAGTATTTTAAAGTTTGTTTGAACTGGACAGGAAATTAAGAAGACTGGGTCTCTCGTCGTCATTTTCTTTATGTATATTATCTTTTTGTTTTACTTGCATGATATAAATGGCATTAGTTGTATCATCAGATTTTGTATACAGATATTTTCATTTTAGTTTTAGTTTTAGTTCTCCTCAGCAAATTAACACTGCTTCCTTCTCAATTTTCTTGTTTGAACAGAAAATGTTTCAACTGTAAACTTGGACATTCGGACTCTGCAGTGACAATTGTAAGCATCAGTTATCTCTGTTGACGATTTCAAACTTATTTTTCCAAGTATAATAATATCAACGATGACAACACCATTCACATCCTGAATGGTGATATTGGCGCTTATAGCTCTTTAGCCCCTTTCTTTCTTTCGCTTTAGCATAAAAAAAAAAAAAAAAGAAAAAGAAAGAAAAAAGAAAAGAAAGAAAATTTATCATAATTTTCTAACAACAGATAAGTATTGAAATATTCCATTAAAAAATGTCTTAAAATATTAAATTTCCTTATATGCATCATAAAAAAGGAAAGTGAAATCTATCCATATTTTGAGACTAATCTTATTACAAGGATGTCCCCTTAAAAACATAATATTAAACTTTTAGTAAGTGGTTGCACTGGGTTTCAAATTTCAAGTAGATTAAACTTTGAGAGGTGATTGGGTGTGTTCTGGATCAAAGTCCTCTTTTGTTCCAACAATTCTACTACATCATGAGCTAACCACTAGTCTGTTCCTCTAGGAGTGTCATTGAGAATTGGAAAACCAAAAGGAACATTATTCATCATGTACGACAAATAATCTGCTGAAAAGTGGATCTTACTGTATATATATATGATAAATGACAATAAAAGAGAAACCAGGAATGAGGTCTTGGATTTTATTAGGGAGAGATTTACAATCTAAAGAAGAAGAAGAAGAAGAAAAAGTGCCCTTAATCAAGTTGACAGTTTGTAAAATTATCACATTTAACAATAACACTTGGAATCCCTAAAGAAGAAGCAAGAACAAGGCCATGACAAACTGCTCACAACTCGGCCCTTAAAATCGGACAGCCGACCAAGTTAGTCAAAAGTCCACTCACCCTGTTCCCCTTGAAATCCCAGATTAACTCTCCCCGGACAGCTAAGTTAGAATTCCCGTTGAAAGAGGCATCGATATTGATTTTAAAAACATTCTCAGGAGGGCACGATCAAGCAACCGTTCTTGCAACTCATTGATGACTAGAGTAAACAGAGAGCTGCTGGAAAGAATTATTAACAGTTTCTAAACATACACAAAAAATCATATTGTTTCGTGGTTTCCAACTCCAAAAATGATAGGCTATTTTGCATTTGAAATCACGTAACCTTTTTACAACAGTAAAATAGTCTTTTTCTTAATGCATTTGTTAGTTGTATGCCCTAGAGCACTGTATGATATGTACATAGAATTATTATTATTTAATAATAAAAGCA
>CAOJCQ011296474.1:0-10185 GCA_948356215.1 Stillingia texana | reverse complement strand
TTTTCTTTGCTTACTTTCTACACAAACCAAATTACAATATTCTGAGTTCCAACTCCATCAAATTTCATCCAAACCAATTAAAAATACCAAAACCCTAAATCAAGTTACTTACCTTCAATTTGTTGCAACTATGTTAATCTCTTGCAAACAATTATTATTTCCTTGTAATCTTCCCTTCCTTTATTCTAATTAATGGTCCAAAACACACAAGAACAAGAAGAAATTGAAAGAGTTTTCTTGTCAGAGAAATTGCCAAAACTTAGAGAGATAAATATGATAAGATGAAAAGGCAAAATTGAAGACAAAATCACGGTTTTATACCATGAAGTTGCCGACAAAAAGGTGCCACCTCAAACAGCCACTTATCACTCCCACAACATCCAAATGTACTTAATATTATATTAATATTATATTCATATTTTCACTTTACAACTTTACCAAAATTCTTTTCAATTTGTTCAATTAAGTCCTTTCCATTTTCAATTGAATTCCAACTTCAATTGTACTTCAATCTAATCCCCTAATTAAACCCAAATTTAATTATTTTATGTATTTAAATCAATACAATATGACTAGGGTGTATTTAGGATCATTACAATATGCACTACATATGTACTCATTCATGTCCTAAAAATGCAGACTCATAGAGGGGTGATGGAGCAATACTATAACATTATTGTATGGGAATGAGGCTCATGCACATGTATGGAGATAATTTGTAAGTAGACATGCCTATGTCTTCTCTATATATATGCATTGTAATGTTTATGGCAAGATAAATAACTCTTTTTCCCTTTGAGCGGTAAGAGTTTTAGCAAGTCAAAACTAAGAGGAATGAGTTGCAGTATCAGAACGTTGAGCTTGAGTCCCAATATGAGGCTCAGAGGGCTGTAAATGATGCTGAGATTAGAAGACTCTAGACTTTCATTCATTGTTTCTAGATGAGTATGGGGATGCCGCTTGATCTAGAAGATGGGACCAACAATTAATACTCTTGAGCAAACTCTGCATCATATTATAAGTATTTGATCTTGGATCATTCTGTATCAGGCAAGATTAACTAAAATCCAACATTGACTTTTTGAACATGTGTGCTTATCAGCTGTTGAATTTGGTTACTGCCCATATCTTTTATTAGTGCCCTAACTTTGCATTATGAGGCATTTACCAGTTTTCGCACCATCAAGTGGCCTAATTTTTGCCTAGATGCCCCCTTATGATTTTTCAACCTAGCTGTCATATTTTATTTCTCTATTTATGTTCTCTTTAGTCTGCTATAATTTTTACCTAGAGAGCCCAATTTCGGGTTTTCACTCTAGTAAGCCAGGCTAATTTTTTCCTAGGCAACCCTAACAGGTTTTCTAACCAAGCAACATTCTCTTTTATAATTTTCATTTCTTAGATATGGTTACAATAACCAGATGATTGAGGAAGTTGAATCATATATCTCCACATTCTAACTAAGGCAGGTCTTGATATCTGAACCATGAATGCAAGCATTGTAAAGCAGAATGTTACTTCAGAATCCTTTGTTTTCCTAATGGAATTGTTTCTGAGATGTAATGAATGCTTGATTCCTAGCTTATTGGTATCAGAACATATGAACTTCCTAGATTGCTAACATCAACTTTATAAAAATAATCACTAGAGATGTTAACACAATCAAACTTTTTATTGAACATTATTTAATCTTGATACATTCTTATTGCTTCTGGCATAAACTCTATCACTAACATGCCCTTTTTAGGTTTTAAAACCAATTATTTTCTTTTTAATTCCTACATTTGCCTGGATCCACCTGTTTACTAGGCTTTCATCCTAGTGGGATACCCTAATTTTTTCTAGACCGCCTGTTTACTTTGTTTTCAATCTAGTGGGTTATTTCTTTTTAAGTATAGGATTGCTCCTTAGATGTAAAATCTTCAGCTTGTCTTTGTAGATTGGCTCTTTGAATTCTTTCCCCTCTTGATCGAAAATAATGATTGCTCCTTTTGAGAGTAAATTCTTCACCACATATGACCCTTCCTAATTAGCTTTGAACTTTCCTCAGGGGTACTGACATTTGACTTATGTTGCTTTAGTCGAATGGGTCCCATAAATACCTCCATATATTTCCTCCAATATCCTTTTTCACTTATTTTCATTATCATACCTCAATTGTGTACCATCATGCAATCTTTTGTATACCATCCCTCCAAATGATGTGAAGGTGACTGAGAGCTTATGAATCATTGCCTTATCACAGATTGATGATCCCTCAGGGAATACACCCTTTTCAAAATAGTTTTGGATATCATAGAACCATGGCTTGGTGTATGTACACTCTATATTTGCTACATTTTTTTCTTTATAACATTGTTTCCTTGAGCTAGTGAGAAGTCCAAATCTCATTATTGCACCTATAGGGTTATCCCATACTGAAACCAAAGTTACCAAGGCATGATCAATCTAATTTTGTTCCCTGGGAACATGTTGAAATGTGCACAGATCAAATCTTCACTTCAACATTGCCAAGTGATTGAAATAAGGTAACAACTAATCCTCCAGATCTTCTAATCACCTTCAACTTGGTAGACTACTAGTATTGAATCATTGAATACTTGAACTGATTTATCACCCATTGATGAGATATATTTCAATCCGAAAGCACATACCTCATGTTCCGACTACATTGTTCATAACCTCAAAATTTAATTTCTTTGCTAGAGAACTTGTTTCCCCTTCTGGAGTAATGATGATTACTCTAACACCTTTTCCCAGACTATTGGTCACTCCATCAATTTGTAAGGTCCATGGCTCTTTAAGTACTGCACTTACATGCTCATTTAGGAAATCAAATTTGAAGGAATACCCCTATACTGGTTAAGAAAACAGAAAGTCTGTTGCTTCTCTGCATTCTGTGGAGCTTTCATTTTACTACCTCTAACTTTGAGAAACTGAAGATTTCATGCTATACAACTGTCAATGTCTAACATATTTTAAAAGGACCATCCAAACATCGATTTATATATTTTTATTTCTCTTAAATTTTTCACTCTCCTTAGGGTTTACATTAGAAGAAATGAGAATATTTTTTCAGATTATTGTCAGTACCAAGATTAATGGTTCTATTTTGATTGAGTTAATATAAAAATGCATGCATAGTGATTATTGCCATGATGCATGGAGCCATTAAGCGAAATCAGAGTTAAATCACTAAGAAAAGTAAATTGTTTATTACAACCATTTAGGGAAAGCAAATAAAGAAGTCTACAAGCTATCATAAGTCTGATGTCTCTTTTCCTCATCAATTCCAATATTCAGGTCTAATTTGATGGAACAATTTAGTCAAGAGCATGGCATAGGGCATTTGAACAGTATTGAAAGGATTTTTTTAACTAATATAGTATTGTGCAACATATGAATCATCATCAAGTCAAGAAAATTAACTTTAATTTTTTTAATCAGACACCATATAACAAGGCATCTAAAGGGGTCATATAATCTGGGCTTCCCACTTTAGGTAATAAAATGGAAGTGGTGAGTTTATGAGTAACCCAAAACCTAGGGTAATGCAAGTAGAGGGCACTCTATTGTGTTTCTTTTTGATGTCAAAAAGCTCATCAAATTGGTTAGTAGTTTCTCATGTTCTTCTTTTTCAAACTTGAGCATAAAGGAAGTAGTGTTCATTTCAAATAATAACTCTCTACTTAGTATGCAAGATTAATGAAGATTAATATGATGCATGTGCATACCAAAACATTTTAATCATTTATGATGAGACTAAAATAAAGAAATCCCTTGATAAATATTAAGTCAGATAACTTTCTAGTACTAAAAGAAATAATAGAAGTTCATATTGTTTAGGTTGTTGGCCTCCATCAAGTTTTTTTCCACATTGAGCATGTTATTCTTTCATTAATAGGTGCTCTTAACTTATTGCATTAAGAGTGCAACCTTATTGCATTTAATGTATATTGAAAGTAATATCGAGACTTATATAAATAATATATCAATAGCAGTTGTTTAATACAATTGACATGAGATGTCTACCACAATAATTAAACATGGATTTGTTTGTTTTTATCAAGATCGATGGTTAGTTAAATGGAATGTTGCCACTGGTAGAACACCTGAATTCTCACGGATCAATAGTGAGGGCTATTTTATTTGTAATACGATAGCGAGAGTAAAATGTGTTAATCAACATACCTTAATTAATGCATGCATAACATGAATGTATCACTCATTAGACTTTTTTCACATCTTGGTCATTTACATATAATCATAAGTTCTGTAATAAAAGCTACCACATCCACTCTATTGGACAAACACATGCTTATTGGAAGAAATTTTAAAGACTAGCTTATAAACATGAGAATAGTTCTCCGTACATAATGTCTAATGGATATTCTGGATGGCCCTTTCTTTAAGATAACTTCTATGGATGCTCCTCAAGAAGAAAAGATGCTTATGACAAATATACTAGTCAACTGCTTGATGTTTCTAGCATGCTATTGGCTTTTATAAGTTTTAAACTCCAAAGCCAGCATAGAGATATGAAACCTAAGGATACCATCATGTATCTTAAGGATATATATAACCAAAAGGCTAGAATAGAGCACTACAGGGTAGCATTAGCTCTGATTACTTGTCATATGAAGGAAGGAAAAGTTGTTGCCCAACATGCACAAAAGATGTACGAGTACATATAGTAGCTTCAGAAGCTTGGCAATGTAATGAACAATGAGCAGTACATAAATTTGATCTCATAAATCATTGTCATCCACCTTCTCTCATTTTGTAACATGCTGAAAATAACATAGGAGAATCTTCAAGAAACTCTTAAACCCACATTGTTTGTGGCTATCTCCAAAAGTAAAAGGAAGCATAAAAGCAAAGGAAAAATGGGAGCTTTAAAACCTAATGGAGGCATTGAGAAGAAGAATGGCCAAATAAGGCCAATAAGCATTAAGGTACATATTTCCAATGACACTAGAAACACAACTGAAAGCACTACCTTGAATTATTAAAGGGCAAGAATAAAGAGATAGATATTCTTCAACTTCAAGTATCTACACAATTGAAGTTTGTTCTTTTTCTATTTCTTCAAAGTCATTATAGGTATTGGATACTGTATGTGGATATCATTTATGTAATGATTTGCAGGCACTAAAGAGAAGCAAAAATGTGACCAGGGGGCATATGGACTACTAGGAGCATTTAAAAATCATGCATCTCCAATGCTAGTCGAAGAAGTTGAAAGCATAAATGATGATTGATTACTATGAATGTGACGCTTAAGATGAAGTTATATCAAAAAGAAAAGAATAAGTGTCTTCATAATAGAATGATCCAAATAAAATAAGCTGGGAACAAAAACCAAAGAAAGAGCAAAGGAGCTCTCATGGATGATTACCACATGAGCCTATCCATAGGACTAGTTTTAATACTTTATAAATGTTGTTATATAGCTAGTCCCATAAGGAACATTATTTTTGTAGATGCTTTATTTGAAGAAATATATGATGTTATTATAAAACAAGGTGTTTTTTCTATTTGGTTTAATAAAGTAGATGGAAGAATAAATAATGGCATTTATATGCTTAATCTTGTAAATGAAATATATTATATAGAAACCAAATGACTGAAATAAAATATTCTGAATTCCTCTTATCTCTGGCATGATCATCTAGGCCAAATCAGTAATAAATGTGTAAGGAAGTTACATAAGACGATTAGGTATCATTCGTTTATGAATCACATGATACCTGAGAATCTTGTCTATAAGGCAAAATGGCAAAAACTTCATTCAATATGAAAGGAGAACATGCCATAAAGACATTGGAACTGATACATTCTAATGTATATGAACCACTGTTAGTCTATGTAAAAGGAGGTTATCTTTATTTCATAACTTTTATAGATCAATACTCAAAATATATATATGTTTATTTGATGAAATATAAATATGAAGCTTTTGAAATGTTTAATGAGTTTGGAGCAGAAGTAGAAAAATAGTTTGGTAAAAGTATAAAAACTTTTAGATTATATCGAGTGGAGAATACCTAAGCCAAAAGTTTCAGTCATACTTGAGGGATAATGAGATTCTCTCTTAGTGGATGCCTCTTTATATGCCTCAACATATGGTGTATTTGAAAGGATAAACAAAACCCTATTAAATATGGTTCGATCAATGATATGTGATTCCAAGCTACCGAAATCCTTTTTGGGCTATACGCTTGAAACTATTTTTTACATTCTAAGTAGAGTTCAAAGTAAATCGGTTGAGTTTACGCCTCATGAGATATGGCATAAAAAGAAACCCATATTTTCATTAATGAGACTTTGGGGTTGTCCAGGTTATGCGAAGCACATTGAATCAGATAAACTGGGAGTTAAATATTAATAAATGTCTATTTATGAGGTATTTAAAAGAAATAAGAGGATACTACTTCTACAATCATATAGTGTTTATTTCGAGGTATGAAACTTTACTAGAGAAAGTTTCTCTTAACTAAAAGTAGTGGGAGTAAAATTGAATTCGAAGTAATTTCAGGATCCATAAATGGAGACAAAGGAATTAGTTCAACCCATAGTTGTTGAAGTCGCTGATTCAGCAGGCAAACCTCCTGCAGAACAAGCTCTATGGAGATATATTAGAGTTAGAACTGAACTTGAGAGGTCCAAATTCTTAATTTATTCAGACCAAAATGTAACTCTATTAGAGAATGATGAGCCTAAAACCTATGAAGAAGTTTTATAAAGTTTATAATGTGATTCATGGTTGAAGATTATGCAATCTGAAATGGATTCCATGTTAAAGAACAAAGTATGGACTTTATCTGATGCAATTGTAGGGATTAAACATTTTAGGCGCAAATGGATTTTCAAGATGAAAACAAACATGGAATCTAAAGTGATTACCTATAAAACATGTTTGGTTACAAAAAGTTTTCAAAAACATCAAGGAATTAACCATGACAGAAACTTTTTCATTAGTTGTTATGGTCAAATCCATTCGGATTCTCCTAGCTATAGTAACTCATCATGATTATGAGATTTGGCAAATGGATGTAAATATAGCTTTCCTAAATGGAAATCTAACTTAGGAAGTATATATGTCACAACCTGAAGGGTTTACATCCAAAGATAGTGCAAAAGTATGCAAGCTAGAGAAATCCATTCATGGATTGAAGCAAGCATCAAGCAACTGAAACATCCATTTTAATAAAGAAGTAAAGGATTATGGCTTAATACAAAATGAGCATGAACCATGTGTCTACAAGAAGGCTAGTGGGAGTATAGTTGTATTTTTGAATCTCTATGTGGGTGACATACTAATAATTGAAAATGACATTCCTACTCTTCAAAATGTGAAGGTCTAGTAGTCCAAATAGTTCTCCATGAAAGACCTTTTGAAGCATTCTATATTTTGGAAATTAGGATCTATAAGGATAGATAAAGGATTGCTTGGTCTTTTGCAATCTACATACATAGACAAGATAATGACGAGGTTTAATATGGATCTCTCAGAGAAAAATTCATTCACATGGTTCATGGGAAACACTTTTCAAAATCCATGTGTCCAAAAATGTAGGATGAAAGAGAGAGCATGAATCAGATTCCATATGCTTCAGCAATTGAAATGATAATGTATGTCATTTATCTCCATGTCCAGATGTCTCATTCTCCCTTAGTATCACAAGTAGGTTTTAGGTGCACTATGGAGAAGCACACTGAAAAGCAGTGAAGAGCATCCTTAAGTACTTGAGAATAACTAAGGATATGTTCTTAATCTCTAGACATTCAGAGTTGACGGTATGAGGGTATACAAATGTCAGCTTCCATAAACATAAGAATGATTATAAGTCTCAGTTCTAATTCATATTCCTTCTGAGTGGAGGTGCAATTAATTAGAAGAGTTTGAAACAAGTAATGATTACAGACTCCACTATAAAAATGGAGTATATTACATCTTTGGAAGCAGCTAAGGAAGCAGTTTGGATGCACAAGTCTATACTTAAGCTTGTGGTGATTCTCTCAATTGCTAAACCGATATCCATCTCTTGTGACACTAATTGAGCTATTGTCTAAGCAATGGAATCACAGTCTCATCAATGATCCAAGCATGTACTGAGGCACTGCCATCTGAATAAAGTAATTGTAACACATGATGATGTGAAAGGAAAAATGAGTGCTTACAGATTATAATGTAGCAAATCCTCTCATTAAGGTGCTCTTCTAGAGCAAATTCGAGCATCATCTAGAGTTAGTGGGTATTAGAAACATGGGTGATTGGCTCTAGGTCAAGTGGGAGATTGTTGGAGATATGCCCTAGAGCAACAGTTGTTTAGACTTAATTCATGTCTATGCAAATTTCATTCGATTAATAAAGACATTTCTTCATTATATTGTGCTATGTTTAACTACATATATATGCTAAGTCTTAAACAATTTAATGATGTCTTTGGTATCAGTCATATTATAAATGCAACATAAATATGTTATGATAATTAGATGTGTATCATATGCATTATGTGAGATATCTAAACCATCCCTGATCGTAGTATTATAATAAAATAGGACATTGTGGAATGCAGATAGATTGGCACATGTTATATTCTGTAAATGGTTCAATCAATCGATCTCTTTGACTGTGATCATGGACATGATTTGAATAAAAATGTGGATGCTTATTAGAGAATGAGTACATCAGAGACCTACCAAAGATCCTAACATAGAAAAGAGTATCTTAAAGTCAGTGAGTTGGAATCTCCTTATAATAGTAATTCATATTATCCTTAGACTTGAGATCATCAAGGTAATCTTAATTAGTATCTCATATACTTTAACTCTGTAGCTTTGTACTGCTAGCCACTTGGTGCACTTACCTTTGAGATTGGGTATAACTAGATCTACTTGAAGGCTTTTGCATGACAATAAAAGATTCATTATTCCTAGATGCCTAAAAAGAAAAGTTCATATCATGGAAAGTTATATTAACTCTATTCTAAAGTTCTGGGTTGACCTTTATGCTAAAAGTTGAATAGTGATTCAAATATAGCATTAAAGAGAATAGAGATGTCAATATAGTTCTAACATATTCAAAATTATAGAACTGATGATTCCATATTTTGATTCTGAATTATATGAAAATAGTGAAAGGACGTACTGTAGTGGTATCTACTTAGGGAATGGCAAATGTAATGATGCGGAATCCCAATGATCTAATAATCTAGACCAATTCGGATAGGAAATTCTAATTCAGATTATATGTTAGAACCTTTCCCTCAATCTAAATCACACTAATTGAATCCCCAATTAGAACAATTAAGATAGATTGATTTATGGTAGCAAAAAAGAATTCAAACTCAAACACACAATATGTTAAAAACCCTAGTTTATAATTATTAATGCAAAGATAATCAAAGAAATACTCACTTGAAATTTCAATGATCGGTTGATTGACAATCTTCAATCAAAGTAGACAAAGTCCTGAAATAATATCAAAGTTAATTGTAAACAATGAAAACCAATTTCCTATTTATAGTGTTCTATACAAATGGTTAAAATTAACCCTAAAACTTCTTTTTGCACGTAAGCACATGCCTATGTGCCATTGGACACGCCCGTGTCCGTAATATCAAAAACAGGCAACAAGCATTCAATCACAGCCACACGCCCGTGTCACATGGGCACGCTCGTGTAAGAATTGCTGAAATCTGGCAGCAAGCCATTGCTTGCAGACATGTTCTGGTGGACACACCCATGCTAAATTCACTAGGCAGATTTTGAACGTAATTTTCCACGCAACATGCCCGTGCATATGCCCATGTCTTCGATGTATGATTTGGGGCAACGAGCTCCTATCTTTAGGCGCACGCCCGTGCTGGACAGTAAAGCCCATGTGATGATCACTAAATTCCGTCAGCAGCCTTGGTCCCACGATTTTAATTTGCAACAAATTGCATGCCTTCGCCGCTGCTTCTCCTAAGCTGCTCAGCTCTTCCAACCTTCCCAAAAATGTCCCCATGTAACCTTGAAGTGCTTCCTTGTACTTTTTAGTCCTTGCTCTCATCACATGTCCTTGCAGTAATGCCATATTGTCCTTTGTAGTTCCATGATGCGTCATCATGTTCGCATCATCCCCTCCCTCTTTGAGAAGATTCATCCTCAAATCTGCATCCATATCGAACAGAGACA
>CAOJCQ011283605.1:0-11186 GCA_948356215.1 Stillingia texana | reverse complement strand
CAGTATTCATATGGCCAGTATCCATTGTTAAAATTTGATGTTCAGCTATCAAATCAGACATTTTTTTCGATTCTTCAAATTTTTGTTTGCTCTTTCAAGCAAACTCAATTTTTCACTTATTATTTTTAATTTATCCCATTTTTCTCATATATCTTCTTGTAAACCTTGTGAATTTACAATTTTTGACTTATCTTTTCCTTTTACCTTTTTGACCAATTGAACGAACCTCATCTTCATCTTCTTCTACATCAAAACATGTATCTCTATTTGAAGAACAAGGAAAAGCACATGTTTCATTAATTTTTGTTTTTTTCAATGACCTTGAAAAATGTGCATTTTGACTCCATTTTGGATCATCTTTCAACATAATCCAGGCATGCTCATGCTAGAACTTCTTTTTGCATTGCTGGTAATAAATTGTCCGAGTATGTTCCTTCAGTTGATCATCATTCCAACCACTATGATGTTCCCCAAATAATTTATTGTATATTTAGTTGAATTCATTCATGAATGGAAGCATCCAAAACCAATGTTGCTTCAAAGTATTTTATTTTTTGGTGGATCAAACTTCCGATTTTTATTGAAATAATCAGATATTCGCTTCCAAAATACTCTGTCATTTTGCCATGTACCCACAAAGCTATCGGCTGATATTGTAGTTAAGAACTAGGAAGCCTTTTATTATCATCTACGCTTTACGCTTGGCGTTTGTCTCCTACAATTGGATTTTCATTGTCAATAAATGGTTGTGTGAAATATGCAAGACATTGAATGTCGGAGGCCGAGTTTGTATTTTGGTCAGCATGAGAAGTCCTATCCATAACTTTTGGATCAGTTGGATTAATGGGATTGACTGCATCTGTGGTGAATGGTGGATTGAAAAAAGGATAAGAAATAGAAAATGTGAAATTTTGTGAATTTTATGGAGATTCAAAATTTAATAAATTCATATTTGGTGGAAGAAGGGGTGTAGAAAATTTTGTAGATTACCAAAATTTTGTGAATTTTGGTATTTGTTATTTACATTTTGATTTTGAGAAGATCGAGAATTGTGATTTTCTTCCATAACGCAAAATTAAAAATTGAAATTAATTTGAGAGAATGATAATTTAAGAGAATGAGAATAGGTAGAAGTGATAAAACAAATAAATTTTGATTGTATTTATAGAAAAATAAATATTAAAAAACTAAATAAAAAATAAAAAACATATTACCGTTAGAACAACTCCAACAATAACAAAATTATTACCGTTGGAATGGAATTTTTTTGAAAAAAATTTCCATCAACCGGTTCGTCTGCACCAACCAATAGACCAACCGATTGATGGGATTAAAACCTCTCTAATGAGCGGGTTTAATCCCATGATACAATGAGTGGCATCTCTAACTCATTTTGGAGATGTCCTTACTTCTGATCTCATATAGAGAGAAAAATATAGCTCACAATATGTTATTCATGTTAATACTTTAGTAATTTTTGACTTAAATTTAATTTATTTTTATTGTGAAATATTTAATTTATCTTTGTGATGGTAAATGTTAGATCTAAATAAATTTCAAGATGAAAATATTTTTTCAATTTTATGTATTATATTTGATTTGTTATAATTTTATATAATATTAGAAGTAATTTGATGATATGAATAGATTGATTTTGTTTATGAAATGTTAATAAATATCAAATAATATTAATAAATAGTCAATCAAAAAATAATAAATTCAATAAATTTGTATTATTTATTATTAATTATTAAATTGAAAACTTATAAGAAATTAATTAAATAATATAATAAATTAAATTAAATATTTTAAATCTTACCATTATTAAATTAAATAATGTAATAAGATAAGTATAAAAAATGGTTAAAAATAATATTATAGGTTAAAAGTAGTTTTTAAAAGTCTAAATAGAAACAAGCTCAGTAGACCCAACCCTACCCATTTAATTTTATGTGAATCGGTCGAACCAGTGGATCTGATCCAAATTGCAAAAAAGGGTATGTTTTTTGATGGAATGGTTTTGGGGTGCTGATCAAATCGTGTTTCAGGTTGGTTTCTAATTTTTTCGATTGAATCGGTCTATCCGGTCTAGTTTTCTCAACCATGTTTATAAGAAAGGTTGTAAAAGCTGAACCCACCTTAGAACCAGTGAGGTCAGAAGTTGAATCGAGTCAAATCATGATCGAACTGATAATACTTAAATTCTATTAAATTTTTTATCATTGAACTAATGTTTGTTCATATTTTAATATTTACTCAAAAATTAATATAAAAAATTCTTTTTTAATAGACTTTGTTCATATTTTCATATAAAAGTTAGAGATTAAAATATGTATTATTAATTGATTTCATATTAAAAATTATTTTTCATATTTTTCAACCTTCATCAGTCTCTCTTTCGCCTATCAAGTTAGTTCGTTGGTTCATTCTTAATGTTTATAGTTTAGATCTACATACTTAAATAATTAATGTATGTTGCATTCAATTGTTATATCATCTTTCATTCTACCTGTTAATGGGTAGAATTTTATCAAAATTTCGGACACATTTGAAATTTATGAAGTGAATTGAAGTTGAATAAGATGGTTTTATGGTTCTTTTATGGTTATCTCTACATTATACATCCTAGCAATCTAGTTTTTCTTACTACATGAACGAGATCTTCTTATCTCCCATAGGGAGAAGATTATAACTCAAAATATACTATTTATGTTGATAATTTGGTGATTCTTTCACTTATATTTAATATTTTCTTGTTGTGGAGTATTCAATTTATTCTTACGATAGTAAATACTAATTCTAAATAAATTTTAGGAACAATTAATGAAGAGTTTGGATCAAAATGAGAGGTGGATGTGAAGATTGAAAATATTTCTTCAATTTTATGTATTGTATCTGATCTTTTTAATTTTTTAATTTCAATTACGGTGTCTGATTTTGTTGTGATTTCAATTTTATATGTATTGCATTTGTTTTGTTGTAATCTTATAATGTCAGAAATAATTTGATGATGTAAATGGATTGATTTTATTTATGTAAATTTAAATTATTTTTAGGATAAAATGGTTAAAAATAATTTATGGTGTAAAATATTTTAAAAGTCCAAATAAAAATAAGCATTGTAGACCCAGTCAGAATGTACAGTCCTACCAACATAATAAAAATTTTATGTTGAATCGGTCATGGTTGACTGTTCAAACTGCACAAAACCGAAGCAGTTTTTTAAGGGGACAGTTTGGGATGCTGACCGACACAAATCCCAAACCGATTCCTAATTTCTGATCAAACTAGTAGGTCTGTTTTGATTTTTCTCAACATCGCTTATAAGCGCCTCAACTTTACCCCCTTTTTCTATTCATCTCTTAACCTTTTATTTTATGATACTAACTTCTAAATTTATATTTTTTTACAATTTAGACTCTTAATCCGAAAATGTGAAATTAAATAAATAGAACATTTTTTTTAAAGCATCTTTATTATTTAAATTTCAACCTCAATTTAATATGTAGTAGTTAATAAACAATTAACCTAAATTGATAAAAAATATATAGTGAGTTATCACAATTAAGATTCAAATGTATATACTAATGACACAATAAATAGAATCCACCATTTAATTTTATGTTTTTCATCTATGAAATATTTAATGTATGAAAAAAATAAAAAAAAAATCAAGGCTCAAATAAAAATGAAGAGGTTTCATAGTAAAAAATACAAAACTTTAAGAGTTTGAAAGTATAATTTTTCATTGATAAACCTTTTTCCTGCTTAGGTCAAAAATATTCCATCAAATTTTTTTATTCAATCTTTTTTAGTTTTTACCAATGTTTTTAAAAATTGGACTGACCACTGAACTGATGTGACTATTCCCTACAATCAAATCGGTTTAATCAGGTTTAAATTGATCGATTTTAATGTGACTTATTTTATTTCTACTTTTTGCCTTATATGATGGTGAATAAACTTTGTTAATATTTGTTTTTAGAGTAAAATATTATATCCAGTTATTGTAGTTAACCGAATGGGACCTATAGTCGGTACTCGATTAATCTGGTCCAACTGATTTTTATGAGAGTAATCAATATTATTTGAGGGATTGATTCAATGTGTGATGCACTAGAGACGCTACCCTTTAGAAACCGTTGGATCAAAGGGAATCTCTAAATCTAACGGTTCCAGAGCGTCGTGCATCCGATGTGTCACACATCTTACCACTCTTTCTCTGTTTGGATGGAGGCAATGGAAGAGAAATTTTTATTATTTATTTATTAAAGAAAAAATCAAAATAAATATAACTTATTTTCTCAAAATTTCCTTCAACCAATCCATCCTTGTGCCTATTTGGTTGAGAGTTTAAACTCTAATGTAGTGGTCGATCCCTCAAATGCTAATTTTGAGTGTTTGGCAGATAAAAAAACCTCTGTATTTGAATATATCAATCGTTAACTTATCTTATTTTAACATAACGCTAGGTTTTTAAATGAAAGCTCACAAAATGAGCTTTTTTGTTCAAATGCTAGAAAAATTACTAAGAAATTACTAAGCCTACCCTTGTTACACATTAGAATTGGGAATCAAGAGATCTAGTCGCTTAATGATCTTCATAGAGCTTCTCAATCTCTATCCTAAGTTGATCGAAAATGACGTTACAGAACCAAGATTTAGGAGAAATTAGAACAACTCTAACACTGACACTAGCTTCGTTCTGGCCCCGACACCCTTTCACTAACTCAATAACCCTTAGTTGGTTAGTTTAATTTCCTCGTCTCTTAATTTTTTAAGCTCCTCTCAATTTCTGAAGCTTCGGTTTTTTCATTATAGTTCTTGGTTGCTGGAGTTTTTAGATTGAATGTGTCTTCTTAAAGGATCAATTTCTCTCAATTTATCTCTCAAGTGTCAACATGAAGTCCTTTAAAATAGATTTTTTATTTGATATTTATTCTCATATTAAAGAAAGTGTGTTTGCTCCATTGGTCATAATTAGTTAATGGTGGTGAGGATAGTATGTGCTCATAAGATATGGAAACTCTTCGGATTCTATGTGATTAAACTCATGTTCATTGAACACTTCTAAGTTGCATAATGAGAAAAGGTGAAGCAACCTGATTTTGCTTCAAAGCATCAATAATGGAATAGTTAAACTTAGGTGCTTCTATGTGTCTATAGGTGTCCATGAGGGTGATATACATATATACATGGATGTTTAATTACATGTGATTGTGGCCATGGTATTATTGCTAATGTTCTTGGTGTTGTTGTGCTTCATCAGCACAACATCACAATTAATATGATGATTAATCCTTTTTATTTTTTTGTGAAATTTTTTATTCATGGTGTTTAAACCATATATTTTTGGGCTTTAATTTAATTTATCAAACTAACAAAATTGATCTTATAATGTGATTTCACCCAAGTTTTTTATCGAGAAACCCACTCATACAATGAAAAGTATATTGGGCCCCTTTCCTCAAATATTCCTCGGACGTTTTTGCTTTGATAAATAAATATTTTTCACTTGGTGAATAATATTGAATACGTAAAGAGAAAGTTATGGCAATTGAAGTATTGAGAAAAAGAGTTCTAAATAGAAAGTTACGGGGAGGAGATTGATAGGGAGGAGAGATCTAAGGAGAAAGTTATGGGGAGTGAAATATTGAGATTTCTAGCACGCTCGTTTTTACACGCTTATAACCAATTTTTACTGCAACAGTAATTTTGGCATGCTCAGTGGGACCTGTATGCTAAGATGTTACCGACTAATAAATTATAGGAAAGATGACATATCTGATCCCCGTGATTCAAAAGTGCCCCCTAATGCTTCAATGGGTGGATCACAATCATTCCATAGCTGGTAGAACAAATTATAAGAAGCGCCAATCCTACAAGAGATTTCAATCCTCAGAAACCAAATGCACAAGCATCCCAAGCCATGTTGGGCCCAAAGGAGAGCAATGGGCACCACATGTCCTCAAGCTTTAAGGAAATGAAGTCTTACATGAACAACATCGATAGGAACATGAATAGAATGATTCGGATGATGGAACAACTATTATCAGCCAAGGCTGGTGAAAACGATACTTTAAATACTCAACAACCAAAGAGGGAAGGTACCGGGGGGTAATTCAGAGAGATGTCTTAAAGAAGCATTGATAGAAGTATTCCTGGAGATATCTGCAACCGCCCTAGAAGAGGGAGGAATTCCCTGCTAACTGAGGTAATCAATTTATAAATCGCCAAGTCTACAAGTTCTTTCATCCTTACAATTCATGTTCATTTTCACTATAGTCTCAAAACCCATCCTTATATGCTTATGAATCTGACAACTTCAATAATTTCCCAACCTGGGGGCAATGTTATAAGAAAAGGGTTTATCCTCAACCGTTGCCACTAGCTCCCTAAGCTCCTCAAGTTCACCACAATCCCCAACTAAACATGGAGGTAGTTAGGAAAGCTTGCAAGAATTTTATGCGCTAGACCTTAGGCATGTAACGACTCAAAAAATATCCTAGTCGTATTAAATGAATTATGTACATATAATAATGGATTAAGGGTTTGAATTAAGGAATACATTGAGGTTGAAATAAAATTGTGGGCCAATTAGTAAGTGAATTAGGACCAAATTGAATAAAATTGAAAGAAGTGTGGCAATTGTGCAAAGCTTAAACCTAAGGCCACCTAGATGACCTCTTAGAGTGACACATGGCAAAGTCATTGGATGACTAAGCCATGGCTGGCTCACCTAGGGTATTTATACCCTTCATCACTTAATTTTGGTCATTTTTGGGATTTCTTCTTTCTCTCACTAACTTGGCTCTCATCTCTCTCTAGAATTATTTCTTCTTCTTCTTCTTCTTCTTCAATTTCTACAAAAAATCAAAGAGAAAATTCAAGTATTTAAAGAAGGAAATATGAATACTTAGGGATGGTAAACATGGTATGCAAGGTAGGTAAGATTTGCATGTGAATTGATTAAGCAAAACCAAGCTAATTAAGGTAATGTTTGAATATGTAGATAAGAAAATGAATGGAAGATGTGGAGAAGTTTCAAGTGAAGTGAAGGAGAGCAAAAAAAGAGGTATGGATATAATCATATTGAAATTGGCAATTTGAATGAGTAATTGTATGTTAGAGGAATTGTGGTAAGTTGCTTGTGATAGGGTTAGATGGATTTTGCATGAGATTTATGTATATGGGAAGTGAAATGGTTAGTGGTGATGTGTGGTTGAAGGGTCTTGATATTCGAATGAAGTTTAGGGTATAAGTCCATAAATTCTAGTTCAAAATGAGTGAAACCTAAATGTATGAATAGTGAACACATAATGGAACAATTGTGAAGGTTTAATCAATTTGAGATATCAAACATAACATGGACAAAAGTTAGGTTAAAGTTAAGAACGGGAAATGATTTCTCATTTGGAGCACTCCTTACTCAGATTGAAGTGGTAATACCAATTTGGAAAGCTAAGAGATAGACCTAGAAATGATATATTTTGACCAAAAACTAGTTTGGACATTTTCGGACCTAAAATGTGTATACAAGATGAACCTAAAAATCTGCCCTAAATATGCTTAATGACCTATCTTGAATGATTTGGTCATAACTTCCTCTAGGAAAATCCAATTAATACAAGGTCAAGTCCTATGGATTCATGACATATAGAGCATCAATTGTAAGGCTTAAAATTGTGTTAAAAATGAAGTTAAAAAAGTAAGAAGTAGGCTGGACAGCAAGGGACTGTACAAAGGAAAAATGGTTAAAAACTTAGAGGGAATCGTAGGAGACACGGGCTTGCCTAGGGAGGCATGGACGTGTCCCCTTGCTTGAGGGGCTTGCTGCCCCATTTTAGCCAACTTCACATAGGAGTGTGCTTGAAGCACATGGCCGTGTGAAGGGAGACACGGGCGTATGCTTCATACACACGGGCGTGTGTCTCCAATATGGAAATGGATGAAGGCTTGCGGGTGGTTTTGAGTAGTTTTCACACGGGCATGTGCTAAAGGCACACGGGCGTGTGAGTGAGGGACATTGGTGTGTGTCCCCAGAAAGGATAAAAAGGATCCAAATGAATAGGGTTTTAAGTGTACTTGCTTATGTTAATGTTTGAGAAACATAAAGGCATGTTTTGATGGTTATAAACTTATGATATGCATGCAATGAGTATGTAAATGATTGTATTTGTTTAGATGTGTAAATGAAAGGCATGGAAAGTATGTATGATAATATGTTTGATATTGATGAGTGATGGGTATATCTATGTGTGATAAAGAAGATAGTTGAAGCATGATAATGGATTGCTTAACTAAATGATTAATATAACTTAAATGAAGTGAGTAAAGCATGATAGTATGGGTTTGCTAGATGAATAAATGGAATTGATAAGAAGATATGAAAGGCACATGTAAGAATGCATGTTTAGTGTTGATAGATGATAAAATAGAAAGAATGAGTGAATGATATGGTTAAGTAAATAAGTAGTTATGTTTTAACATGAAATTAAATATGTGTGAATATGTTTATGAAGGTATGAATTGTAAAAATATGTTTATATCATATGAAAAGGTGTTAGGTATGTATGCTTTGAGTAATGATTATAATAATAATATGAAACAATAAAAGTGATACTTATGATGTGTATAATAGAAAAGTAAAGTGAGATTAGAATTGGAGACGATGTGTGGATGTTGAAACCTAAACTATATAGTGGATAGGTAGGCATGCCTATCAGGATAGTATATATGGTTGGAACTAGTGCACTTCAGTAGCTACCAAATCAGTTACTTCGGTAACTTCTGAGAATCTATTACTTTGATAATTCTGGAAATCAGTTACTTCGGTAACTTTTGATTTATCTGCTATCCACTATAATGAAATGAAGTAAGTAAATTGAGCTCACATCTGCAATTAAAGGATATTAATCATGTGACCAATGGCTTATGAATGATGAACAAGTGTTTGCATAATTGAGATAATGGGAATGCATAAGTATGATTGAGAATGTTCATGTAGTTTGTGTGATATGTGGTATGCATGAATGATGTGTTAAGAATATGATGAGACATGATTTGTTATATAATAAATGATGGTTAATAGTATGTATGCAATGGAAAAGGTTGTTATGGCTACGGGACTCATATAAGGTATGTAAGTATGAAATTATATGCTTAGTATAATGGGAATTGGTTTGTGAAAGTACTCATAAAGGCTGAATGGTATGTATCAATGATGTGATATTTGATTGTAGTGGTAGGTGTATATATATATATATATAAACATGAGTAAAACATGCTTGAAAGAAATGATTGAGTAATGTTGACTGAACAAGTAGGTTAATGAAATGAGTATTTTAATAAGCTTGATAACACATGAGTGTTTGTACAAAGTGTTGCATGATTTGAATAAATAAGTAATGAAGTAAGACTTAAAATAAAGGATAATGCATGAAACACCTAGGAAATGGATTAAGTAAGTTAAGTGGTGAATATACATATAAACGGCATGGTATGATAATAAAATTTAATGATGTGTGTTAAATCATTTAGTAGTTATGATTCACTTCCTAATCTTTTAACATGATGACATAACAATATTGAAATAATGACAATATATATATAAAAGTGAAGAGAATGGGTTAGGTCAAGTATGATAGAATATAGGATTGAATAAATGGTTTGGCATGTAGTAAAATTGAGGGAGGTGTGTCCCATAATTGGTTTTATGAATGATAATATGATTGAAAGGTGTGATTTAATTGTTTAAGTGATAATGTGATTTTTGTTATGATTATATCCCACTAAGCATTATCGCTTAGCACGGTGGTCGATCCGTGCAGGTTGGGAAAGTTAGCCGAGCAAGCGAGCAACTGCAACAAGACAAGGCCAAAACTTCTGTAACTGATTAAGTAAAAGTTATAACTGTATGTAAATCATATAGACATGCAAGAACTGTAGGATAACTGTAATAAGATAATTAATGGGAAGTTCAAAATAGATGGACGGAGAATAGGACAACAGGTAAGTGGTAGGCATGGACTCAGGGTAAGGTAAGAGAAAAATTTACTTAGATATTTGCATGATTTAAAAGAGTTGGATTTTGCTGCATGAATATGATATATACAGTAACAGGTCTATTTATGTAACGTTCATGCACGTCACGTGCGTGTGACGTGTAAGGACGCTACAGTAACACTTAGGGTGTTACATTTGGTGGTATCAGAGCATTAGGTTTAGTCGGTTTTGGTTTATAAATAGAACATTGGGTATATAAAATTTTGAACTACATAATTGAAATAGAAACAGTTCTTGCATAAATAAAGTGACAAATATGATTATATGTGTTGGCTAAGCAGTGTTCGTTCTTGCTGTAGATACTGGAGATGGACTGTAACATCTGTCACCTATAAAAGCCATGTGTAGCGACTACCTAACCATACTCATATACTGTATGCCATACATCATATACAGCTTACGGTATGAATAGGTCGCCACTACAATACCCTTACATCATCATGTATTTACATTTATTCATTTACATACACATTCACATACATGCAGAAGTGATTCATCATCTACATATTCAAAATACATTCATACACAGCGGATGTCTTTTTCATTCAATATATATATATATTCATTCATTTAATAGAGGAAGTCTTTTTCATGAGTATACCCATTCATATATTCATAATCATGCATGCTTAGCTACTCGAGCTTAATACATCATTTAATGTCTAACATTATATCACTTAATATTTCACACACCCACTCTAGGTCAATAACAAAACCCGCCCTTACATATTCTTTTACATTACTATTTACATTATAAAATGTATATATACTTTGGATATACTTTTATCTCGGTTGGCTTGGTCCAGCGGTGTCACCTTGAAGTTCTCTGACAGTTTCCCTTGACCTGCACGGATAACACCCGTGCTAAGCGATTTTTACACTTAGTGGGAATACTTCTAAAATTTGAATCCTATGTATGTTATTTATACATTTTGGTTCATCACACTCAATCATTTTCATTAATCATTCATCACATGCTATGCATACATTTCATTCATGCATGCTTCTCAATTGTACATACTCATTCATTATATACAGTGCATGTATATTTCATGCTATCATGTCATATCATCATCATCATGATCAATTATCATCATTATATAGCAAAATCATCATCAAGG
>CAOJCQ011261492.1:0-14865 GCA_948356215.1 Stillingia texana | reverse complement strand
GAGCATTCATTCTTCAACGAGTTATTCTCCATTTGAAATTGTGTATGGTATTAATCCACTAACTCCATTAGATTTATTGCCATTACCTTAAAATGAGATTGTCAATGTGGATGGGCAGCAAAGGGCAGATTTGATTAAGTCAATACATGAAAAAGGATGTGGAAAGAGTTTGCTCTAGTTGTGTTGCATGTAGGCAGGCCAAGTCTAAGGTCCAACCCCATGGGTTGTACACTCCATTGCCTGTTCCTAAAAGTCTTTGGGTTGATATATCTATGGATTTTGTGTTGGGATTGCCTAGGACTAGGAAAGGGCGTGATAACATCTTTGTTGTAGTTGATATATTTAGCAAAATGGCTCATTTTATTGCCTGTCATAAGTTTAATGATGCTACTCACGTTGCTGATTTGTTCTTTAGGGATGTGGTTAGGATGCATGGCATTCCTACAACAATTGTTTCTGATAGGGACTCAAAATTCTTAAGTCACTTTTGGCGTGTTTTATGGAGCAAATTGGAAACTAAATTGTTGTTTTATACTACTTGTCATCCTCAAACTGATGGCCAAATAGAAGTGGATAATAGGACTTTGGGATCTTTATTGCATGTTGTTGTGGAAAAGAATTTAAAAACTTAGGAAGATTAATTGCCTTTGATCGAGTTTGCATATAATAGGAGCAATCACTCTTCAACTGGTTATTCTCCATTTGAAATTGTGTATGGTTTTAATCCACCAACTCCATTAGTTTTATTGCCATTACCTTTAAATGAGATTGTCAATGTGGCTGGTCAACAAAGGGTATATTTGTTTAAGTCAATACATGAAAAAGCTAGGCAGCACATTGAGAAAAAGAATAAAAAGTATGCTCAAACAGCCAATCAAGGGTGAAGCCTGGTGAAATTTGAACCTGGATATTGGGTTTGGGTACACTTTAGGAAGAAAAGATTTCCTAAGGAAAGGAAGTCAAAACTTGATCCTAGAGGCGATGGACCATTTCAAGTACTTGAACGCATCAATGATAATGCCTATAGAGTGGACTTGCCAGGTGAGTATGGTGTTAGTGCAACATTCAATGTTTCTGATCTATCTCTCTTTGATAATGTAGGTTTTGATTCGAGGATGAATTCTTTTGAAGAGGGAGAGAATGATGCAACTCACCAAGGTAGCCATGGAGATGGAGACTTGAGGATGCCGTTGGGTCCAATTACAAGGTCACACTCCAAGAAGCTTAAAGCAAAATTTTAGATTTATGTTCAATCTTTAATTTCTCAAGAACATCAAGAAAACATGTTGATCAAACTTGGAGAAGAGTTTAAGGAGATGCCAAGATATTTATGCATATTGGAGCAATCATGTCTTAAAGGCTAACACATGGGCATAATTCCACAAGAACAATTTACATTTCTAGATTTGGGCTTATTTATCTTTAAATTAGTTAAAGGCTTAGCTTTAGGGCTGTTTCTATTAAGCCCCACATTTTAAAAGAAAGGGCCTTGATTGGGAACATGTTAAATTTCTATTTTGTATTGTCTTTTACTAGAATGCTTAGCCAAACATGCCCCTTGCAGAAATAGGTCATCTTTTCTTCTTTTACACTATAAATAGATTAAGATGGGGGTTTTTTTGGTGGCTGTTAATAGAACAATGAATTTGAGAATTTTCTTTCTTAAGAAATCAGTTCCATACATGTTTTACCTTAAGGATCGATTCAACTTATCAAGTAAGTAAACTTGTGGCATTAATTCAATTCTCTTACTCTTGGTTTTTCTCTTTGTTACCATTTCCTTGCTGATTTGGGGGTGAAGGGATTCTTAGGGTTTTATTTGGGTTGATTGAGTTTAGATCAAGAACAAATTTTTGATTTGAAGGTGATTCTTGCTCGGTTCTTGAATTATTGCCATATCACCCTGACACATGGAAAAATAACCCCACTTAGGAAGAAATATTTTCGACCAACGAGTGTGGGAGAAATAAGGAAGGAAAGGGCGATATGCTTCTGATGTTACATAGTATGCATACATATAAAAAACACAAAAAACTAAAAAAACTAACTTGTGCATATCAAATAAAAATAAGCAAGCCTAAGCGGAGGAGGTCTCGAGGAGGTTGTCTGGAAAGGACAAGCCCTGCACTGGAGCTGATGGACGGTGAAGGCATAAGATCATTGTTTGAAGAGCACAACAATGATATGGTTAGCAGCAACACACCTCCCCTTATGAAACACCTAACCCCCTATCTAGAGAAGATTTTAACTTTACACTGTCAAGATTGATGAATTTCCTACGTGAAGAATCGATGACAATGCTGAAAGAAGTATTGCTTTATGCACAAAGAGAGGAAAACCCTAACACCTCACCCCATTTCAAAACCACTCCGATGTCAACTCCAATACCCAAAATGGTCCACTTAAAGCACCAATGGAACTCTTGCATCCCGCTGACTGCCAAAAGCCTACACCAGCAAGCACAACCACCAACAAACATGGATATGATGCGAGAATAACTAAAGACAATTCAAAAATTGCAAACAAAAGTCGATGTGCTAACTTGGGCTGTTAATCTTTGAGGTGTCAACTACCACTTTAGCCACAACCTTTAGGGTCTTGAAAGGATTCCAAATACCAATATTCAAAGCCTACGGTGGAAAGAGTGATCCCGCACTCACATGCTCGGTTTCTTAGCTAATATGAAATTCATAAGCCTCTCAGCTGATCAAATGATGGAGCTATTCAGAGTGTATCTTAAGGATAAAGCACTTGATTAGTACAATAAGCTTGATAAAGACATCAATAAAGATTGGGATAAGCTCTAGGATGCCTTCTTTGAAAGGTTCAGTGATAAAACTAAGGTCAGAGATAACCTATGGGATCTGAAAACATTAATGCAGCTCCCAAACGAAGACTTTTGAACCTATATGAATCGTTGAAAGAACCAAGGTGATGAGTTAGATCCTAGAAGTAGGCCGGAAGAAAGGGATGAAATCCGACTGTTCATAAGAAATGCACAACCTTACCTCAATGACAGATTGTGTAGGCTAATCTTCAAAGGTTAGGAGGATGTTTGGCATGTGGGACTTGATATAGAATAAGAACAAAAAGAAAACAAAGCTATATAGAGTTAGAATCACTACTACAAAACTAACTCAGAAGGAAGTAATTCATACCAAGGAAACACAAAAGCAGCGGAAGTATCAGCAGTTAACACTCGCCATTATGATGACATTGGAAGGCTTTTGTCCTGGGTATTGAATCACTTTATTGAAGAAGGGAATTACAACCTCTGCCTAAAAGACCCTTACATCTCCCACTTCCCCCTGATCATAGTCATGACTTAAATTGCGTATATCATCATAACATAGGGCACCTCATAGATAATTGCCACACATTGAGGAACACAAATCAAGACCTCATTGACAATAAAGTTATCCCACAACCAAATGAAGGATGAAAAAATGCAAGCTATAACAATGTGGCACCACCTATCCTAATAATTGATTCAGGGTTGCTTGAGGAACTCGTCTTATAAGAAGCTTATGGGAATTCTATCATACCGCTCCATCACTCAGTCTTAGGGATATGGAATGATTCGGATGATGACCTAGAATGCAAAACTAAAGGGATCTCAATGCCTCATGTCTTACCATGTTTAAAAGGATTCTTGGATTCCTCGATTTTTGAAGCCGAAGAAGTTGCCATAACTCCAAAATAAAAGCCATCTAACAAAGGTGGATCTGACAAAGTGGAAGCGATAGCATGAAGTGGAAAAATCATGCCCGAGATAACACCCCCACACCATTAAGAAACACAAGAAAATGAAAAGAAAGAAAGTGGGGAAATGATTTTACAGCACTTAAAACAAACCCCAGCTCAGATCTCTATCTGGGACTTATGAAAAACATCACAAACACATCATCATAAGGTTATGGAAGCCTTGTCTCAGGTTATGGTCACCGCTAACCGCCTTCTTTTTATCCAAGCCCAAGTGAATGGTAAAGGATCTAACTGCGTGATGGTCAATGATAGGTCTTCCATCATCATAGTACCACTCAAAATGATAAGTGGTGTGGGACTATCTGAAGCAGATCTTTAGAAAATGGAATTGGTAATTAGGGCATAAGACAATAGCAAAAGGCAAGCGATAATCACTATGACAGTGGAAGTGAAAATGGCACCAATCACGAATAAAATAAACTAATCATCTTAGATATCCATACAAGTTTTGCGATTCTCTTTGGATGGCCTTGATTCCACAAGTTCGGTGGTATACCAAGCACATTGCATTAAATGCTCTGTTTTCCATTTAAAGAAGAGGCTGTGACAATTAGGGCGTCCATTGAAAGAAAGATGATAAACTCATTGGATATTTGGAATAAGACCTTTACTGGGTTCCATACAGCTAATGCCCAAGTCCATGGGATATACAAGGTTAGCACAAACAAGGTTGTAGTTAGGATGATGGACAAGAGGTATTACCTCCTAAAAGCTAGATTAGGCAAACACCATCAAGGTAGACTTACCCCTGTAAAACCATGCAAGAGAAACATAAAACCTAAACATGGGTTGCATATCATCCTCAGGAGCAAAACAATCAACATCAAACATACCAATCACCGCACCTCTATAAAAGGTTTTTATCCCAGTAAAAGAAAATATAGAATACCTTGGAGACCTTAAGCCATTATTCTATAATGGATGCATACATGTGGTTTGGTAAATTTTTAATGACGTATATGACTGGCAAGAAAGCCGGCTATGATCCTTAGAGGACTCATGGAAAGAAGAAATTATCACAAGCATTGAGAAGCTAGGATTCTCGCTTGAAGAAGAGAATTTCACCGAAAACATTCCGACCATTGAAAGAGGCATAAAATCCATAACAATCAATAAATCCTCGACCGGTTAGAAAAAGATGAAGAACCAGATGTCCTTTTTATTCCAAGTTTGTATGAAGATGACTACCTCTTTGTCATAAAAATTAATGAAATAAACTCTAATTTTGTTTACTTGTATGATATTTTACCTAATGGTGATTCTTATACTGACAACAATTATGACATTCATATCTTTGACATTCATTAAACATATATTAATTTATTTAACCTTGGTAAAACCAAAAATCCTCAAAATACCACATTAGCATCCAATGTAACCCTGGAAAAGAGAGAAAAAATTGAGAGAAATTTGAAAAGTATGAGAAAGTATTCATATATGCTTATAAGGATATGCCCAGAATCGATAGAGCAGTAGTAGAGCATGAAATAAGGACATACGATCACATAACACTAATCAAGCAGAAGCTTTAGAGAATGAGGCCGAAGTGGGCTATCAAGATTAAAGAAGAGGTTATTGAACAAGTAGAAGCTAAATTCATAGAAGATGTCCAATTTACCGAGTGGTTGGCTAATATAGTACCAGTTGCTAAGAAAGATGGAATGGTGAGAATGTGCATCGATTTTAGGGACTCAACAAAGACTACCCAAAAAATGTCTTTTCTTTACAACATATATATGTTATGGTAGACAGCGCGGCTATGGCCAGCGTGTTCAGCTTTTGCGATGGCTATGCGAGATACAACCAAATTTTGAACAAAATAAAGGATAAGATTAAGACTGTTTTCATTATCGAATGGGAAAACTTCAGCTACAAGGTGATGCCTTCCGGACTTAAGAATCTTGGGGCAACGTACCAAAGAATGGCCACCAAAATACTAGATGAACTGATACATAAGAATGGCTTTAGAAAAATTCTTTAAAAAAGTCAAAGAATACAACTTGCGCCTCAATCCCGCCAAATGCATCTTTGGAGTCAAATCAGGGAAATTGTTAGGGCACATAGTGAATTAGAAAGGTATTAAAATCAATCCCGATAAGGTCAAAGACATCGAAATATGCCCATACCTAAAACAGAAAAAGAAGTCAGAGGATTCCTGGGGAAAATACAATATGTTAGCCGCTTCATTGGCAAGCTCACCACTGTCTATGGGCTAATTTCTAAGTTGCTAAAGAAGGACCGACCCACTGAATGGAACAACCAATGCCAAACAACCTTTAATAAAATCCAAGAATACCTTGCTAATCCATCAATATTGAAACCCCCTCAACTAGAGACCACTAGTATTATATCCCACCATAGAAAAAAGAATCTATTAGAGTAATGGTGGCGCAGACATATTAATGGGGTATATAAAATGCAGTGTATTATCTTAGCAAGAAATTCATTTCTTATGAAAGAAAATACATGAAAGTGGAAAAGATTTGCCTATCAATCATATGGGTGTCTAAAGCTGAGACATTACTTTCAGCCCTATAAGATAGAGGTAGTGTTCAAGCTGGACCCATTGAGGTATTTGCAAATGGCTCCATCACTGTTAGGAAAAATAGGTAAATGGATAATTTTATTGCAAGAGTTCGACATTGAATACATCACCTAAAAGGCAATCAAAGGAAGGGAAGTTATGGAATTTTCGAGCTTAAATCTTGTAGAAGATAAGATATGTGAATATGAATTTCCCAATGAGCATTTAAACACAATCACAATCAAGGAATGGAAGCTATACTTTGATGGTGCATCTAGTAGCAGTGGGCAAAGGCAAGTATTGTCTTAATCACACTTGAGAGAGAAAAACTACCCATGGCCAAAAAGCTGAACTTCAAGGCAACAAACAATATGGTTGAATATGAAGCATGCATGTTCATATTGCAATATCCGCTTGATTTAAGGGCCAAGATAGTAGACGTATATGGAGATCCCTGTCAGTGGTATAATAAAGCACTGATTGTTGGGATGTGAAGGAAGATAAGCTAATCCCATATGTCAAAAGCTTACAGGAGTTCAGCAGAAGTTTCAAAAATTGTTCCTTCCACCACCAACCAAGAGCTAAAAATGAAATGGTTGATGCTTTAGCTTCACTTGTGTCTATTTGGGATCACCTACAAACTACCCCTTTGAAACCAATATTCATAAATAGCTTAAGAATGTCTTATCCAAAAGAGGAATCAATTCATGAGGTAATCGAAGAAACAAGTGAAGAACCATGGTACAAGGGTGACTCTCCACAAAAATTTCAAGTCAAGATCGGGCCACCATCAAGAGGCTCTCAACCTAATAACTCATCATTGATGGAATACTTTATCGTCGGTGACCTGACAAAGTTCAGCTAGGTGTGTGAAAGTAAAAGAAGCAAAAAGATAGTGACCGACATTCATGCCAGGCTGTGTGGCACCATGCTAGTGGGTCATCACTAGCAAAAGCCATAATGTGGCAATGATACTTCTGGTTAGCTCTAAACAAATGCATTTGTCATGTTAAACAATCTAAAATGTGCCAAAGGTATGGGAGCCTGTGTCACATGCCTCTCTCAGAATTACACCATTTAACATCGCCATGGCTATTTGTTGCTTACGGAATCAATATTATAGGAGAAATACACCCCAACGCATCCAACAAGCACCGATACATTGTGGTTACCATTGGTTATTGCATAAAATGGGTCAAGGCCACATCTTTCAAAGTCCAAACAGCAAAACAAATGGCGTAATTCATAGAGAAAAATATCATTTATCAGTATAACCTACCTCATCACATGGTAACAGATAATGGTGTAAATCCTCCCCTTATTGCCCACAAGCTAATGGCATTGTGGGATCCACCAACAAGAATATTAAGTGTGCTCGCTAAAATGGTGGAAACTTATAGAGACTGGGCTAATAAGCTACTGTATGCTCTGTGGGGATATCGTACCACTACGAGAACGTCCATAGAGGCCACCCCTTTTTGTTGGTATACAGTACTGAGGCGGTACTGCCAATTGAGATTAAGGTCAAATCCTTGAGAGTGATCGCCGAAACAAAAGCCTCCAAAGATGCTTGAGTGAAGGAAAGACATGAACACCTCACATTGATAGATGAAAAGAGAATGCCAACCTTCATCGCAATCAAATATATCAAAAAAAGAATAGCACACACATTTATTAAGAGGGTTAAGGTGTAGGTATTGAGAAAAGGAGACTTGGTGCTGAAATAAATCAATAACAACATCCCTGATCCCTGTAAAAAATTCAAACCCAACTGGGAGGGCCCATACGTCATAAAAGAAATCTTATCCAAAGGGGCTACTTAAACAGCGGACTTAGAATGGAATGAATTAAGAGAGCCTGTCAACGGGTATAGGTTGAAGAAGTTTTACTGTTAGAATTCTGCAAAAAAAAAGAGAGAAAATGGCTGACTGTGAAAACCTGTAAAAGACCAGTTAGTGACTAGGTGAGTGTCAGGTGCCAATGTTAATATATAACCAAGGTTACAATAAATTAATGAAGTTGGATTTTTGTCTATATATCACGATTGTTAGAAGAGTAAGAATAACCAGGAAAATAAAAATCATCAGAAATAAAAACAAAAAAGAGAAAATTCATTAAAAGGGGGATCACATTCCAAACAAAAAATAGAGGAGAAACAACAAAAACAACACCAAAAAACACAAACGTGCGATCAGGGAAAGCTTAAAGAAATAAGTTTGGCAATAAAAAAAGGGAAGGAAACTTCAAGGGGTATACAGATCGCTATTGCCCTCCCCATTACATCCACTGTCATCATCACTGTCACCCTCTGACATCTCTTCCTTCATGTCCTCCTCTTCCCCATTATCCTTGTCGAGAAGTGTCTTTTCCTCATCAGTCACAATGGTATGAGATGTTCGATTATCACGGAAAGAGCTGCCCAACCAAGTGTAGTAGGTCAAAATTGGTAATGGGAATAATGTGAATGAGGTTGAGAAATGCCTACATACCCGAAAAGGCCTATTGAAAGCAATGAGAGGGCTCAAAACCACTCTAAAAATTGAGGGGGACAGAACGAATCATCTGCCAATGACCAAATTAACGAGAGATCTGATCAGGCACATAAAAATAAACTTGGGTTATCCCCATTAGCGAAACACATCCTTCATAAAGGCTCACTACAATAAAGCACATACGTACCCATGAAGCCATAAAAGCTATGTCGCCCTCATTAACATAACTCAGCTACCTCACCCATTTGGAACTGTCTGGGTGATTGAGCAAAACTAGATGCTGTAAGAGCACACTGGACCCATAATTAGGGATGGATGCAGGACCTGAAAGGAGACATAGTTTCTTCCAAATCCAAATCTGAAAAAGGAAAGATAAGGTGCCAGAACAAAAAAAATGGTAATAGTAATAGCAAGAGCAAAAGACCCACACCTGCAGTAAAAAGGGACAACCATCCAAAACCCGAGGACGGTCAGTGTTGACATGGTCAAGCCAAGAGATGGTCTCAGCAACAATCAGGGGAAATGTATTCAAACCTAGGAAAGCATACTCATCTATATCAAAAATGCGGTAATGGCATTCGAATACCTCTGGTTGGATCATCAGATAACAAGCAAATATCATCAATAACAGGATCCTGATCTCCTCAATGGGATGATCCCCCATTCGCTCCATATAGCAAAAAATATGAAAAAGGTCCATGCACTCAGTAGAAGGGATAAGATAATTGGCTATATCAACAACACACTGCAACAGGGTTTGCACTCCATGCGGATACTCAAAACACCAAGGGAAAACACCAAGGTCATACTTCTATTGAAGTTAGCTCTCATTATCGCTTCAAACTCCTCGAGCATTGAAAAAATCTCAACATCATGAAAACTGAACACGTGAAGATCTACGTCCCAAAATGAAGCACATGCATCCAAAAAAGACACATCAAGTGGAGAACGCTTAAGAAAGCGGATACATCCATAATGACAAAGAAGGCCAGAAACGGACATGATCCTAATGGGAACCCAACCGAAGATGTAGTTTTTCCAGTGACATTATGAAAGCGAGTGGGGAAGAGTGATAAAGGAAGGAATAACAAAAGAATAGAGAGGCATCATATAAAAGGGAAGTTAGATGAATGAAGGAAATGGCTACATGCATGGGTTTATATAGGAAAATCTACTTGCATGGATGGACCGACCAGACCAAGAAATGATCCGGCCCATCAAACAATAATCTAGTTGAATAAAATCTCAAGCCGGCAGGACACCTGTTCATATAGGAGACAAGAGGTGGGCTGCAGCACAAAATCTGAAAGTGGTGAAAATAACTTTTTTCTATTAACTAAAGACAGCAGGACCTTGAGGAGATTAGGATGGATGAAAAATAAAAAGCAAAGCATGGAAAGAGGAACCGTGTGGATGACTTGCTTTGCAAAATCCAAGAAACTTGATGAAGCAACAAAAGATGATTTTTATGGCTCGCTTATAAGTAGTTGTGCCACCTTGATTACCATAGGTTTACATGGGTCAAAACTTATACATGTGAGGTGACATACATGCAGAATCATACAAAAAAAGGAAAGGCATACAACACATGGCAAGCAACAAAGGAAAAGAAGGCAATATAATTAGAGGGGCATGCACGTAAAAGTTTTAGAAAAAAAAGAAATAAAGGAAGAGAATAGACAGGCTTCCAAAAACCGTTGTAAATTGTGTCGAAAATCATCCCATGATGGGGAGAATGTAAAATGTAATGTATGAAAATAAAAAAATGAAAGGAAAAAGTGATAATGAGCTTGCCATGAGATGGGGCCCCTTACTTGTCCGAAGTACTTCCCTCAGCGCATGACTCCTCCAGCATGGTATCATAATCACTCTTTGTCAGGTCTATGCCATGGGCTTACTTCAGCGATTGGATCTTGGTAAGGGTTTTCTTCATGACCTCCTTGCACCTGAGAAGCTCCTCCTACAAAAGCAAAGGCCGATAAAGCACAAAAAAATATAATAAAATGAAAATGAAAATGAAAATGAAAATAACATAACAAAAAATATACGCGTGCATAAATAAGTAAATAAAAAACACATATTGTACATTTTTCATGCATATATGCTTTACTTACCGAATAATCAAGGGTAATAGCAATGGCCTCCTTTCTATAGGCTCGAGTCTCGTAGTACGCCTTGTTCATGCTCTCCACCTCCGCCTGAAAGAAAAAGAAAAAAATATAGAAAAGTTAGGTGTAATTAAATACATTTAGAATGTAAATAACATACTCTAAAAAAATAAAAAATAAAAGAAGAAAAGAAAAAGAGAAACAATCTGAGGGTAAGCAATAATCCGTCTTCTCTTTCCGATCGGATTTGTCATGGCCAGCCTGTTCCTTCACTCAAAACATCCAGAAACCATATCGGAACGATTCACTTTCTGGATGGAATTTTTGCCTGTCCGAACAGATTATATTGAGATTTGATGGATCATAGGGAAATAAAGGTAACGCCTTAAAATCTGCCATCCTATCCGTTCACATCATTTTGCACCAAATAATTCAGATCCTCCTTAGGTAATGCACACACGACCTAGTTCACTAAAACAGTGACCATTGTACTTCAACATATAAAAACGCAAAAAAAAATATATACAAAAAACCAAAAATTGGGGGGGGATAAATAAGCATATATACCAAGATACATAATAAATTTGAAAAACAAACAACCTACCTCTAGATTGACTTCCGAGCAAGCATGACCCTCTGGAATGATCAACGACACTAATGGCGTCTTCACCGTGCACCCCAGATACGGAAGAGGATTAACCGCTGCACCGATGAGTGAAAAATACCCTAGGTCATCCCATGTCAGGGCTACCTCCATAAGCATAAGGGCTTGTCCTGTCCCCTTCTTCTTCTTCTCGGCTTTTTTATCTGACATTAGGGGTGGAATCGGAAAAAAAGACATGTTCACAAACCAAAAATGATGATAGTGAATGAAGAAAAAGGAGAGAAAGACAAATGAAGAAGAGAGGAAATGAAGGAAAAAATGAAGAGAAAGAGATAATAGGCCGAAACAGGAATGAAGAAAAGGGAATTTGAAAGATTTTTTGAAAAAAAGCAGATGATGGGGCAATTACCGAGTTTAATGCTAATCAGTGACCATACAGTCTGACCAGATCATGAAGCGGTCCGAACAGATTGCGCTTGAAGTGAGCCAGGTCATTGTATGTTTTGGTTGAACACTATGAACTCAACCGTGAACACGTAGCCATACAGCTAGACACCACATAAATTATGGGCTAGTTGCAATTTGAGTCATACGGATAAGAATTCCTACCAATCGATTTAGACCCTAAAAAGCCTCATTTTTCTCCATAAAAAGCCAAACATAGAGCCATAAAAGCCATGCACAAACAAAAAAAGAAAACCTTATTCCTTAAAAAAGATAAGAAGAGAAAGAAAGGAGACCTCATCGACCAATACAAGGTGACATCCTGCCATGAGAGATGGTTCATACCATCAAATCAGGAAAATCCTCTCATTATCCTTACATATCACATTATGATCCAGATGGATCATCAAGAATAAAGGTGATGTCTTTAAGGAAATCATCCTTTCACCATCCGATTGGTACACGTTCCGTAACCGGTTCATACTGCTCAAATTCAGGCTAATCCATCCGCCATCCTAACCTGGTTCATAATGCTCAAATCTAGGCTTCTTTGTTCACCAATCGAAGATGCTTCACACCTCTCAATCCAAGCTGATATGTTCACCATCAATCGGTTCATATCGCTCATTCATGAAGAAAATAAAAAAGGGGACCTCTATCAACCAATAAACGATGACATCTCATCATGGGTATCTCATCAACATAGCTGCTGTGAATCCACATTCAAAAGATAAAGAAACTCGAAAAATCCTAGGAAATAAAGGGAAAGGAAATCCCTTCAAGAAGAAAGAAAAAGAAAAAAAGAATCACCCCGCTATGTCTAAGGAATGACTTACACAACAAAGCTGCATTGAAGGAATCACTTATGTAGTCCATCATCATCTTCGTGTTCAAGGAATGACTTACATAAGTTTCACTCCGCTATGTTCAAGGAATAACTTACATTGCAAAGCCACATTCAAGGAATCACTTATGAGGTCCATTATCACCATCATGTTCAAGGAATGACTTAAATGACTCCCCGTGTTCAAGAAATGACTTACATTGGTTTCACCCTACTATATTCAAGGAATAAATTACACAGTAAAGCCGCATTCAAGGAATGAGTTATGCGTTCCATCATCACCGTCATGTTTAAGGAATGATTTCCATGACACCTAGTGTTTAAGGAACGACTCATATGGGTTTCACTTTGCTGTGTTAAAGGAATGACTTACACAACAAAGCCGCATTCAAGGAATGACTTATGTGGTCCACCATCACCATCGTGTTCAAGGAATGACTTACATGACACCCCGTGTTCAAGGAATGACTTATATGGGTTTTACCTCGCTGTGTGTAAGGAATGGCTTACACAGGAAAGCTGCATTCAAGGAATGAATTATACGGTCCCTCATCACTGTCTTGTTCAAGGAATGACTTACACGACACCCCATGTTCAAGGAATGACTTACATGGATTTTCACCCTGTTGTGTTCAAGGAATGACTTACATAATAAAGCCACATTCAAGGAATGAATTATGCATTCCATCATCAATATCATGTTCAAGGAATTACTTACACGATACCCCATGTTTAAGGAATGATTGACATGAGTTTTCGCCCCGTTGTGTTCAAGGAATGACTTACACAGGAAACCACATTCAAGGAATGGCTTATACGATCAATATCCTCATCGCGTTCAAGGAATAACTTATGTGATAATGCACCGTATTAAATACTTCAACAGGTAATGTATGAATAGCTAATGTACGTCCCTGAATTCATATCTTTTACTTTGATAACACCGCACACATAAGTCTATAATCCTATCAAAGTTGGGGCAAACTATAGACACTCGATTCTAGTGCACTTCACATGGATAGGGAGACTAATGATGAAATGATCCAAGTCCAGCAATCGCCACTACTCTCAAGAAGGATCTCCAAGGATTACACAAAAAAAGAGAAGAAGAAAAAAGAAAGACAGAAATGAAAAGAAAGAAAGAAAAAGAGAAGTGCAAAAGGAAAAAATAGAGAAAAGAGGGACTTGGGCCAATAGGCCCAAGGGGATCATGGAGCGAAATCGTCCGGATCTTCTTCTGATCTGTATGAAAGACAATCCATCTGGATCATTAGGTTATTCGTTTGAATTCCTATTTGGACCAGGTGGGTCCATCCAGATCACTACACTGTCCATTCAGACTTCATGACGATCCAATGGTCTTGAAAGGACCCGGCCGGTCAGATTCACTTCATTATCCGTTCGGACCAATCGGATCACTTCTTGATTCGGTTGGATCCTTTAAAAAATAAACAATATTTGGCCAATTTGCATGCAAAAACTTGCCTATAAATAGCAATGTCCATTCTTCATTTTACCTTTGAACATAAACTCTAGGATATAGAGCCATAACTTTCACTTTCTCCCTTAATTCGTTTAATTAAAGAATTATTTTTCAATTAAATTTTCTGTTTTCACCCTAAACTCACAAAATTCCTTGGGTGAGTTTTTGAGTGGTAATCGATGTTTGTACTCAAATAGGGGTCCACTTGAAATCTTGTTCCTGAAGTGCATGAATCCCTTTCTTATTTTTTATTTTACTTTCATTTTACTATTTTGACATAATATTTTGACATTTTCTTTAATATCACGTAAAAATGGGAGGGTATTGCCCTCCTAATAACTAAAAAGGGGTAAAATACGACCAGATAAGTGCCCAAAAGTGTGTAAGGTCACTAGCTGACTTAACTCGCTCCATGCCATCAAAGTTACTTTTTTACTAATCATAGATAAATATTATTTTGTTTTTTGTTTTCTTTTATTTTATTCACATCAGTTCAAACTATTTTTGATAATCGATCCAAAGCTCAAACCCAACTATAGCATAGAGCCGGGTGAGACCAATGTCTCGATAATGATTTAAACTGAGCCAACCATTCGTTTTC